>MNPL01003716.1:20250-59307 GCA_002081605.1 Tropilaelaps mercedesae | reverse complement strand
ATATATATATATATATATATATATATATATATATATTTACCACGTTCTATACAGAATTACCGACCGATGCTGTAGCGCCCAATTTCCGGTCGAACCGCTGAAGCTATCGAGTCAATGGAATCAGACCTGTAAAAAGCCACTGTCAAGCCGTTGTTTTCTTTTACAGGCTTTTGAGCTTCAGCGTACCTTCGCCAGCTCGCCGGGTCTAGCTAAGTTTAGTACAGCGGTGGGTTATACCCCGAGAGACTATTCCAATTTCGACTCCATTTGCGGAGCCGGAATTCTTAGTAAATACGTGCCATACTACCTCGCCAGCGTAAAAAGAAGACACTAAAAAAAAGTCCGATTGTACCTTTACCTTCGTCTTCGACAAAAGTAGACTATGGTTAGGCAGGCGTGAAATATTCAAGGCGAACCGTGTCGGCGTAGTCATCCAGGCGAGTGTCGTAGTCAGCGTAATGAGAAAGCACGCTGGCGTAACCGAACTCTGCCAGATACCGACCTAGTTCGAGCGTTTCGACGTCCGGATTAAAGCTAGGCCAAAGTACGCCGACTCAATTCCGCAACGTCTCTGCAAGCGGCACGGAGCATAGTATTGTTCTTCCATCTGCAAAACGACCTTTTTTAACCGAACCTTGACTCATCTATACCTAAAGCCTCGTCCAAACCATCCGATTGATCGTTGCCCGCCAACATGTTCAAGAAGCATGTGCAATCGCGCGCTAAAAATCACATATTAGTCGTCATATGTTCGAGATTTGCTTTCAAGTTTAAACATTTTTATCGGCCTAGGCGTCAGGACCACAGTTACGACTTCTCGATTAGCATAGCACACGGGACCAGATGACAGGACTCGTCCCAGCGCGCTACCTGCCGGCGCCACGAATGAACCACACGTTTCGAATGCAGTTGACAGAAGAATATCCGTTCGCCTGAATGGCTTCTAAATAAAACACGCACAATGGCTGGGCCGTGACACAGTGGCCACCTCCAAAAGGCAAACACTGTCGGGGCAAAGTCAGAGCCTGAAATAGATCTCGAGCCTGGATCGCCAAACGTTTTCAGTTAGCGTTTTTAGACGTACGGCGTATATACGCACAACAATCGCGACAAACGTAGACGTGAAAGCCGCGGAGGTCAGCAAGCCGTAAAGCTGTGCAATGACGCACCGTAATACATCTCTCACGCACTGTCCTATATAGCGTTAAGCGAGACACAATATCCTTGCAGAGCTAGCCGGTGGTATAAGCGTGCGGCAGCTTATCTGCAATGAGCACAGGTAAGCTTACTGACAATACACAAAAGGCGGTCCTTTAGCGTTCGGTTTTGCGTGCATACAAAGGCTTCTTCATTGGTACGAAGAACCGATAGTAACTAGACGGAAACGCGGTGACGATTCATCATTTGCTGGCCAACAGAGTCTATCGCTTTTCTAGGGGGAGGATTTCCATGACACCCGACGTCGTAGGTTATATGATACCGAATCGTACCTTAGCGTTGCAATAGAGCAGAGCGAAGCGCTTCGGGCTCTCAGAGTGCGTTAGAGGGAGGGCTCGCGTAGACGTACACGGAGATGGCCATCTATAAGGTTTCCATCGTAGAATTAGCTAGAGTAATAGATTTCCTTAGACCCAGAAACGATCAGATTCGGAGAAACAATGGATCCGGACGCGTTTTTCGCACAGACTGGCGAAACCTGTCAAGCGAGTCAGGGGCCAGACGCTCCATACTCTGAAAAATCAAAGTCAAATGTTGGTACTTCGACACCGGTTTCAGTTTTGAAGCGCACTGTTCCATAAAAAATAGTTTTGCAGTAGGCATTGGTTTTGTACTTTTCTTTCTCTTTCTTATCGTTTCAGACTAAACCCGAACAACCGAGATCATCCAGTTTTTCTTCAGACTAACGCCACGGAGCTCTGTTAGACCTGCTTACTTACCGTGTCATGGCAGGGATGAGTTTGAATATGTTATATTGTCGAGGGTGTAAGCTGGCCAAGCCCAACTATAGAATGCGCTGATATCGATAACTATATGTAAATAAAAAGTTACGCGTTATTGTAGGCTGTGTTTTGATTCCTGGATGCTGGAAAGAATTATTCCTCGGTGACCGAGAACATTGGTATACCATAAGCCGCGAGAATAAACACAAGTACGGCAACAGTTTAATCTCCAGACGTGTAGACAAAGCCGGTCGTCTGTTTCCCTTGTTCCGCATACGTTGGGAGAATAGAGCCATAACACAGGCGCACCTTTCTTAAAAAAGGATGTATTTAATCTCCAGTGAACATAAAAACCGCTCAAATATTAGATAGTGGAGCAGAGAATTAAGCTTGGACAACTTTAGAAAGAGCTTGACGCGTTAGGCTTAAACATTTTTCAAAGAGCCGTGCTACGCTATTTGTTTCCCACGTTCAAAAAAAAAGCTCTTGCTGCAGCAGAGCAGATCCGCACTAAGGTATCACCAGCCCCAAACCGGGCTCCAACTCAACCAACTCGTTTATAACTAACCGCAAACATTCCTTCATATCTGTGAGCACACAAAACGCCGTAAACCTATTTTGCCTAAAACGCCTATTTTGTCCTGCGATAATTGAATATGTGATGCCTAACACCTCATCGTGTTTCAAGGTCGAGATGCTGACAAAATTTTTACTAGTAGATCAAGAAGTCCGCGCGTGAGATCTCAACCACGCGATGGCTTCAGGTTGCACTTGATGTGGAACACATTCATTCTGACAATTGACGCATTCACACAACACCGCGTTCTACTTCAAATTCGCTGGATTTTAAAAACTAGTGCGCACTGCTAAGGTGGGAGCTGCCAACCACGGAAAGGGAGCCGACGCACCCCGGTCTAGGCGCATTCTCCGCCTGTGCGCTGTTCAAGTCGATATCGGCTAACAAAGTACCTGGAGGATTTGGAGCAATCTAAATAAGTCTGCTATAGTTTAGCATCGACAAAGCAGCCGGCGCTGTCAGCATCACCTGGTAAATACTGGATGGAATATTCTTAGCGTCGGTAGTTTGAAGAAAACAGCATGTTTTGCACTTTTACGGGGGAAAATATCGTCTGACGACGAACTTTCCGTGTCGGGCTATCGACTAGCACTTACAGCTCTCAACGCTCGGGGTAACTCGTCTGACCACGCTGGATCAATCTACAACTACTTGATCCTATCGAATTATCGACATACCGCCAACGGCCGCCGGCGAACTCTCCAAAGTAGCCCAAAGAAGCGACCAGATGAACAAATAAGCCTGTCTCAGCGAAGAATTGTCGAAATGTCTAAACACAATTTTCTTTTATCTAAAATCGACGAGCGCGCACGAATCGCGCAGGTAAACGAAAAGCCGACGCCGTCTGACGCATGGGCAGTTTGCGATAACTGAATAAGCGAGTGAACATTCGCACCGCAGGTTTATCGACTTCGAACCAGATGCTCAATCCATCTAATCAAATCACTGGCGTATGGCTAGGCACCACCGAGTGGTTAGCCACTTTCGCTTTGTTTGTCGGGAACAATCAGCTAGATGACGTGCAACGTTAACATCCATCCGTAAGTGTGTGTTCGACCGGTACATGTTCGTTGTTGTTTGCCCCCAAGAACAACGCCCATGGGGTAAATCCCAATAGCAGCCGTGTCGGCCAGCGACTCATCAATTGTCCGACTACGTCTCGTCCGTTTCGGTCATCCAGTTTAGCGCCATGAGGTGGATCTGTTCGCGATTAATTCCTATCGACGGCATCACCCGTGCGCACGGCCCAGACGAGGAAAATATATGACATAGCGCACTTGCGGGGCCTGTCGTTGGTTTGGCGCCCATTAGAATCTTGCCGAGATGTTGCCGAGCGTGTCTCGGATGAGAAGATATACCTGGCGTTGTCATCCACTTCTGAGGCGGGCGGCGTCTGGGCCCCGTCAGTGGAGAGATGGCTGTCCCTAGGGCGGCCAGGCCTAAGCCGTTTAAATTATTCGCGGGACGTTACATATTCCAGACATCCAAGTCACACATCCGTACGCCGTCGGCTCGAGTGAAAACTACGGCTTCCTGGTAAAACGCGCACAGCTCGAGGACATAGGCATCGGCGGTTTCAGCTTTATTTCAATCCGTCCACAAGCCGGTCGACTACGGGAATGAATACACACCGCCTCGCAGAAGCCAACTTCTCGCGAGATGCCAGAGACACTCGAACACACAGGCGAGCATATGAATAACAGATTATTACGAGTCAAGGCGAAACCAAATGCTTTCGCCAATTGACACGTCTGACAGAAAACGACGATTGCCCGTAGAACGGCATTGAGTAGTGAGAACGGTCGCTGAATGCTAGTCGTCTGGTCGAAGTCCAAAACTTGGACAGGCACGGCACTGAGACGTCCTGAGCTTCACTCCAAAGGCAGCCAGATGTCAGCAGAGAAGCGAACGGTAGAGATGGCGGGGGGAGGTTTAAAAGATTTGCAACGTCAAGCCGCCTGCTACAAGGGACGTGTCGAGTAGGCGAGCTACCAGTGGACGAGAACAGAGATAGGCAGGGACGTAGAGAAGGTGAAGACGACGCAAAACGTTCTGCAACTTTCTTTAGTTAGACGAAACGCACCTGCCATCTGACGCGAAGCCTCTGCGGAAATTTACAGAAGGGATAGATAGACACTCGGACGAGCTCGAGTAGGCTAACGTTTGCGGCGAGCCAAAGCAGTGGTAGGAACGTTATCTCCAACTCGCTGACACGATCTGTGAGTATGGCCGACCGTGAGATGCGAAGAAAACTTCCGAGCAACGAAGTAGGCGGTGGGGGCTCATCTGAAAGTAGGCCAAGCCTATAGTTGCGCGTGTATATACGTGTAGTTGTTTATGTTATTTTGGTCGCGAGAGATGAGTTACCTCAGATTACGAAATCGTCCTAAGGTCGATAGGGCCCAAACTCAACTGAGCCAAATGCATCGTCACCATTAGCTAGCCGGAAGTACCGACAGCAGCGGTATTAACGCTCGAATAATTATAAGGCTATGTCTATCCCACGGCCAACGCCCCCTATATTATTTTAGATCAACGTCGAAAGAATATGTTGCGCTGTCGTATATAGGCGCCAAAGTCTTTGTACAGTTTTAGCTCGATGTATGAAACAGACAAGGTAGCGCATGCCTCATGACTCCCTTGCAATCAATCAAGTAGCACCCTGAACTGGCACGTCAAATATCACGCACACACAGCAATGCGAGTTATTACAATGAGGCTACAGCAATGCAGGTTATTGTGATATAAAATAAAAGCTCAGCCCGTTTGGGAAAAATGCGTCCTGACGAACGAGCCGAGCAGATAAACATCGCACAACGACGTGAACCTCTGTGACTAGCACATCCTAGACTACAACGCATGATTGTTGTATGAAAACAAAACTGTGCGAATGAACATAGTAAAACGGTAATGATCGCCATTAGTAATTGTCGGTCCTTTGGTCGGCTTCTCTAGCCGCGTGTACAACGTCGATTTTTCGCGAAACTGCCCATCAGCCAACATTTAACGTCCACGGTAGTAAAGCGCATTCACTATTACTTACAATGACGTTTACGGCATCTTTAGCCGCGCCGACTATCATCGCTCGACAGTGAATAGAAATCACGAGGAATACGTCTAGTGTTGTAAAAAAGCGTTATACGCGCAGATATTCCTATCACAGAAGCAGCTAGATGGGACGAAGAAGCACAAAGGTATTCATTTATAGTTGACTGCTGGTGTGAGGCAAAGTATGGGTCGTCTAAGCAAGTCGGATGGCTAGTATGGTCGTAAACTATTATCTGGCAAGACTTGTTCCGTTCCTTATGAATAACCACGTCGGCATTCACTACCATATTGATGAATCATCTCTCAATGATGATACACCTGCCACTGGCAGAGTTGTGAGCCATCTGTTGCATAACTTTGCCACACGAAGGCCCGTTTGACGGAAGGTAATCAGTCGTGGCTAATCTTACCGGGAGATAAAGCCCAATTTTAGCCTAAATTTTATCTATAAACTGCTTTGGCTATCGGGCAAAAAGCCCGTCCTTTTTCGTTGTTCACCGACCGTGCTATCCTATTCCAACGTGGGATAGCCTTAGTCCACCGGCAGCCTGCTCATGGAAACGAAGTATCAGCCAAGAAAAGCGACGAAGCGGATTCACAGGATGCCTGGGCCAGTTTCTCCCTTGCTCCTGTCGGTGATTCCTGTGAGTCCGTGGGGATTACCCAGACGAATTCAGCGACCACCTAGACTAGTCCACTGCCGCCGAAATGATTTTATCATGCGCCTGCTACGATGGCAATACTTTGTACCGGAACTTATACTCAGCATATTGGGTCGCCGCCAACGTAGTACGTCGCTTTTACGAATTTCGGGCTTATTTGTGTATACGAATTAAAAGCGGTTTCCAATTAACAGTGGAGTTGACACGAGCTTCCTTGCTGAGGCGAAACATAGAAGGAGTTGCTTTTCCTTCGTTGGATGTCTCAGGGAAATACACATTGAAGAAAAACGATAGGAAAAAGTTACACCGATAGATCTTCAGAGTCTCCTATGTTTTTATGCACGCAAAAAATGCAAGAGGCTCACCTATTGTCCATTAAAAATGTTCTTTCTGGATAGCGCTTCTGCAACACATTATTTCTGTGCTGCTTGGCAGAGGCGCTCATACCAATGGACGTAAGTGATCAGCATCGAGATGAGAGGTATTCAAATTTATGAGTATAGCGATGTACCTAAATGTTTCTTTTTCCTCCCTACGGGTTGCTCTGAATGTTTTTGATAAGGGTCACTTCCATATTGCTACAGGCCACCATTTCCTCCTCTATAGAGCTTCTTGTCGCCATCGACGATGACGACTTTGCACGTTCCTCACACGTTCCTTGCATTAAGAATATATTTTAACATTTTCAATCAGGCCTGAAAAACCTCATTCCATTCCCCACTTTTAGGTGCATTGTGCAGGCAGTAATGATGTGTTTTCTTGAATATCTAATAGCCTTGAATCTCTGTTGCGTCAGTGATCTGGGAGCTATCGGTCACGTTACGAGCACATCTCCTTCCCATGCTTCCCAAACAGCCTCCCGGCAAATTAGTTCCTTCCATAGGGATAACAGCCACTGCATTCGGCGCTAGTTGATCATTCTGGCGGTTCGCTTCGTGAAGCCACAGTGGCGACATGTCAATTAAAATGCCTTGTGCTATACGCGTCAAGTTACTAAGCCGGGGAGGGTAGGACCTGTAAGCCATCGTCCGCAAGTGACACCGTGCCACGACAACCGCACTGGCCGAAAGGGGATTGAAATGTTGATCTGCTTTGTGACATTGGAATGTAGGGGATATATTTTATAATTTCTTGTCGCTGTGAGCCCTCCGGTACCTTTGTGAGACCGCTGAGTGTAACATCTTGTTTTATCACGGATATGTACGGTATGTCCTCTCATGTTGAGTCCTTGGCTTCGTTATCCGCGGCACTCGAGTAACCCGAAGGTCCATTCCACGACGGAATAGAACGAAGAGACGATCGCAGCATGATCTAAAACGATTGGGTTCTGTAAGCTAGGACTTCAGTTGAAACGGCCCACAAGCTTATCTCAGCCGAAGTGCACCAGTTGTCGTCTGGGCGAAGAGTGCAATGTAGCAGTCGAGCAGAGAAATATGGCGGTAGATAATCGCCTTCACGTTTACGCCCTCCCGCCTCCGCATGGCCTAGGCCATTTGCCGAACGGTACAAGCGCTACCGCGTCCGAACACCCAGTCAAACGTGCGAAGTGGATTTCGCACATGTGTACAAGGCACGCAAAGACTCATTCGCGCTGGCCATTCTTCTCGATTAGCCGACACCGTTTTTTCAGTTGATGACACCAGTTAGCCCAAACATGACGCGCGTTCGTTACCTGCACACTAGCAGACCAACCAGTGCATTTCACATTGCCTGCACTCATGACTGTATTCACCTCGCTCTATCCTCTATCACTGAGCACAAATAGGTGCGCGCTCTCTCAGCGAGCCGAACGAGCAACGGACGAATTATCATTTCAGTGATAATCACCATTTTGCATTCTCAAGTGTTCCATTGAAAGTCATTAGCGTAAGGCATAATTGACATAACAACATGTATGGTTCTCGGGATTACCTCGGTCCGTGAGCCAATGCAACCGGAGCATAGAGGACTGTCTGTTACTGGTGAGTTTCGCTTGTTCACAAAAGCGCCGCAGTTTTCTTGATCATTCGCTAACGATAACTGAATAGGAATTAAACTGACAGCGGCTATCGCTTGTTTCGATTATACGAAATAGCACGATAATTAGTTTTAATCACCTATTTTGTTAAGATCACAATTAGAATAAGAAATATCGGACACGCCTTTTCGATTATATTTTTTTGATGTTACCAAATATCCGCGCCTCAGAGAGCTATCACTTTGATTAGAATAAAACGAATGCAAACGATCATTGGATGCAGTACACTACACGTTTACAGTTGATTTATTGAAGTTAGGAGCATTCCATGCGAGCAAAACGTCTCGTTGGCCTAGTTATATTCGCTCGCATAGCTTCCGTCGCTTCGGATTGCCTAGATAAGAAAATTTCCGGAAATACATACTGCGACGCGCAGCAGGGAGCGTGGAAAATGAGTATAGTCACCCGATAAGAAGCGTATGAAGGAGGAGTAGCCATAGGGATCATAAAAGACCATATAAAGCGTCAGATTGGTTTAGTCGAACTCGACTTGCATCTATAGTGCACACTCTGTTACCACATCTTGTTTAGAAATAAGTGTACATTGAATGCATAAATTGGCATGAGATGATTATTTTTATAATTTGACCGCCAACTCGTATACATATACAGGATGGTCAAGATTCTTATTCTGTGGGTATTCCTTCAAGCAGTAAAATGCGAAAAAGGTATATGAGCTTAATATTGTGGATTTCTTTCGGAAAAAGTATAGAACCTAACCTTTTTTTCTATGGGAATGGGGCCCAAAGCCTATTTAATGGATAAATCTCTTAGGCAAAATATTTCCTCATACTTTCATTCGCTAAGCACAGTAGTCTTTGTGTTATTTGAGGTTGTTTATTTGTTTTTTCACTTTTCTTTAAATAATAAAAAATTCACTATTTATTAACCGTTGAACTTTGGCTTATATTTCATTGGATATATTTTTTGTGCCTAATCGACATGCCGTACCAATGTTGACCACAGTTTGCATACTTGCGAATTGCATAATAGTGGACCTTGAAGTAGGAGAGTGACACTCGAACAGCTTTCAAAGTTATACAGAATGCTCGGAATGGGCTTCATTTGTGGAAATACTTATTCTTCATTGCGAGGTCACATTTCAAGCCGTATTTTTAATTTGCTCTCTTGAGATATTAGTTAATGGGTTTTTCAGACTAATATAAACTCACTCGTTTTAATGTAACTGCTATTGAAGGATTAACAACTTACAAGCATCCAGGGCGAATCCATCCTCATGAATCTTTTAAACAATTTATCTTTAACCTTACGAGGAAAATCTTTTTTACACAAAGCAAGGTTTCGCCACACATTTCTCGATGGGCAATGGCAAAAGTGGAAAGTCTGTTTTTCGGAAGTGCTAGCAACAAGCTCTGCCATTGTTGTCTCTGTACTCACCAGCATATAGTCCGGACCTACCGTTCATGAATTTTTACTTTTGGATGTAGTTTGAAGATGTGGCAAAAAGCACACCAGTGAAATTGAACACCAGCTGGAGATTGTGCTAAGAATTGCATTGGCTGGAATTTTGAGACACGAAATTGAAAATATCGTTGGCAATTTTGACTCACGATGCGGAACATGCATTTTCACAAAACGAGCCAATTTCGAACATCTTGTATAACATCAAAGATTCCTTAAAAATCAGCGCCACTATACAAATAGCATCGGAGAAGATAAGATTCCTAAGCGGGAAAGTGTCTAGATTATAGTAAACATTTGTGAGGCTTATGGGTCGAGCATAAAGAACATACCGAATGAAACAGAAGAGGAGGCCCAACGACTAACGGGCATTGATCTTTTGTTTATTGAGGATAGGCAAAACTAAATAGAACATTTTTAATACATGGAAAGCTAATAGATTTGAAAACGCGTGAACGTGTTTTTCTTCCTAAAATTAAGAGCTTTATCGAATTAGCTTTCCAATCCGCTTTTGAGAAAGAACATCAAAGTGAACACAGTGTTTCAAATTTCAGAAGAGCTACGATTAATTTGGGTACGTCACTAGATCTGTATGGAATGACAGAAGATTGTATTTTTGCAGTCCATTTTTCAATCTCTTGCTATTTTCTAGAGAAGTTTAAAAATGATCATCCTATATATGTATATATGTATATATATATATATATTACATACAGTAGAGAAATGAACATAACATATAAAATGCGAATGGATGAGGGTTGAGGCAAACTTGCAGGATCAGAGCAATATCGACCAGCTGTGTTCAATATTAGCATGGCCGCGCCATAACGTCTATGTTCCTGGACCTTCAATCTTGTAGAAAACATCACTGCAATTGCAATGTATTTGGTCTTGAAAGCTGATGCTAGTCTGTTATATGTGGTAAAGGAATAGTGTCGATTTCAGAAGTTTGCGTCACTGCTTTTCCATTTGGAGGGAAAAATCTAAATACAACACGGAGTAGTATATGGTATTACATATGGGAACATGAGGACAAAAATTAGCGAACATTAATGCGAAGATTACAGCAGAAATTCTCGAAGTGTTCGCTGATGTAGGTTAATCGCTTCGATTTCAAAACTGTCCGGGAGGAAAACTTTTTCAATGCAATTGTTGACAGTGCCTTCTCTAAGACACGGCGAGTGTACTTGCCCCACGAGGACTTCTCTGCTTCTGAGGTTTCATTTTAGCTAGGAAATATCATCGAAAAAGAATGGTCTTAAACAGCAAAGAGTGCCCTTATGTTTATTTACTCGCTCAAGAAGGCGACGCTCTTCAGAATTCACGGAGATGTCGAGCGAAGCACACGGTGAGAACTTGCTTGTGTTACTGAAAACGTTCACTCGGGTCAGACTCATGCAGCATGTGAGAGCTCTTGCTGGTAAACCACAGAAGCAATAACAGGCTGGTCCAACGGCAACTTGCTAAAATACCACAACGAGCCAGCAGTAATCGGCAGCTTCGACGAACTCGGATGAATCCATATATTCATCAAGAGCGGTAGCATAAAAGTGGCCATATGGCGCAGCCATGTGGGTAGTTTTTCCTTAGAGCAAATTTTTTTTTGCCAATGTGATTTAGTGCCTTCTCCTGTCCGTGTCGATAGCGCTATTCGGTTAGGAGAACGGTGAACAATAATCGAGCCCGCAGTATTTACGTAGCTGCATTCATCTGGAAATTGTTTCACTGAGCGGGTCATGCAATCATCGCCTGACGCTATGAATCGACAGGACTCGGTGAAGTGAAGACTGCTGGTGCCAATACGCGTGTTGCTAAAGGAGTGAGAAAGTGCCGTAATAAGCAAAATTTGTTTCTATGGAAACAATGTGTGACCACAATCTCCGCGTAACGGAGATTGTGGTCACATTAACGCTTCTGCTATGAATTTAATCTACAAGATATTTTCGACGTGTACTGGTCTTTGCCATTGTTGGTGACTCCCGATGTCACGTGATCATGGGTAGACAACAGATCAACTGATGGTGGATTTTGATTTTGTTTTATAACGTAGTTAGGCATTTATTCATGATCAATTAGCCATCATTGCTAGAGTGGCACGTGATTCGTGCGCAGGGAGTTACCCCTCTGCTGTAACGTACTTTGACTCCAATTGATAGAATGAAAACCCAGAGAACGTTATCTCTTCGGCAACCGTTTTATGCGACAAGAAAAGAAAGCTCCGTACCGTCAGTTCTCGTTAAACGTTTCCATTTAACCAATCTAAAATTCCCATTAATATTTAATCTGACTTAAGTCGATTAATGTACATTCAAAGGACAAAGACATTAAGACAGTGTCTCCTCTGAGACTGCGGGATATATTTTTGTAGCAGCGAGCCCAGCTAAGCTCAAGTGTCCTGTAGTCGCTGGTCAATTTCTAACAGACACAACAGAAATAGATGAACGCGCATTTAATGCGATCTAATTTAGTCTTGAGCTAACGGGCGGGAACATCCTTCGACAAGTCGGAAGCGCCGGCGCCTTCGCCCGGACGGAAGACATCGATGCGCCGACGATGCAATCCAGTGATGGCATCACACGGTTAGTTTGTGGGAGCTAGCAATTATATGGGCGCAATACCAAGCCATGATTCCATGCGTTTATCCATCTATACACCGTTGTATGGTCCGCTCTTTGGCTGATGCTAGGTCTTTGGACCGTTAACGACTTTTAAGCCACATGTACGGACATTAGCCTTTACAAACACAAAGCGAAGACAATGGTAGACTTTCAAATCAGCGCGTTTAACCTTTGAAGCACGCTTGGACATGTTCTAGATTTGGATGCTAAATGTAGGCCCCTCGTGTAACAACTCTCTTTATGACACACGATCTTTATGAATTACACATGTATTCCCTCCATTTTGTCAGATCACTCAAAGGAAAAACCATCTAGAAATCATTATGCTGAAAACGGATTTCGCCGATTTGTTATTCAATCCATTAGGCGTTCAAAGCTTCGCTTATTTTTGCTCTTACACCAGATACCGAACGCATACATAATCTAACTGATTTGCCCCTTAGCTGCCATATGGCAAGCAGATTCGATGTTCGACTACTAAAGGCATTTGGTCGACACAAGGCCGATGGCCTTCGGCTTCGTCGTGGCGACTTTTTAACAGTTCGTGATACCCTAGCAACAAATTACTAACGTAAGTTTCGCAAGCACTGCTCCGAATGTCACGCTTTTTGTCGGTCACATTCATATTCCGTATGTCTGTATTTATTCTCCGTAGGTCAGATACTTGTACCTTCGCCGGTGCATCAGCATCGTCCTAAAGGCTACAGTTACTTTTGATTTGACAAAGACAAGGCTTCGTAGTAAGTTAAGTCACTTTTTCATAAGGTTTCTTATTTGAAAAGAACTAACTTTCTGTCTCCTTTAAGAACGTTTGATCACTTTTACCAAGAACGGAAATCAAAGCGCTAAAAGAAGCTTTCGTCGTTGACGATGGACGCCCTCGTTGATCAAAATTGTCCTGGGATGGCTATGAGAAAAGCGTTTTGACGTCTCCACAGACTTTTCATGCAATTTTTGTGTCTTCACCATTTCCTTTTCTCTCAAAAATCATAGCTAGTTGGTGCTTAATCAAGCGAAAGAGCTTAACAATTAACGACCAAACTGTTAACTGAACTCCAGCCTATTTTCGGGAGACAACGATCCACGTTGAAGCAACTAGTACGCTGGACGATGCTGAACCGTGTTTACATGTTGTACCGCCAGGGCGCTCGCCTGTGAGCTATTTACCGCGTTTTGCCATTCAGGAAAAACAATCAAATTGCAACACCGTGTCTACAACACCGGAGAGCCGTGTAAATCCAACGACGTGATGGTCTCAGTGCCCAAGTGGCCTTCGTATCGTGTTACGCCAGTACAAGCACGTATACACTAAATGACTCTACGGTGCCCACAACTGCGTCTTTCCGGGATTTCGGAATAACCGTACAAGCCAGCCTTAATATCACTCCCTCTAGAGTACAGAAACCAGACAGACGGGATCGGGAGTGCTCAAAAACATTTTTCTGATCTATAACGGAGAGGCCCGGATTGCATATTCATGTCGTGGCGAGCTTTGTTATATTCCAGGTACTAAGTTGCGTATCGATCTACGCACTAGCAAGAAACGATGTCTCAATGTAAAATTAGGTTTTCTGTGTAGGAAACCACGACAGACCGCACCGGTGCTCGACAAGAAACACAAATCGAAAAGGTCGTGGATCCATTGTCTCTTTGGAATAGAAAGCGGCCCGTCGTTGTCACGCCCTATTCAAGAAGAGAAATCACGGAACGTTATGGGGAATCAGCAATTCAAGCAGCCTCACGTAACGCAGGCAACTTTGCAAAGAACGCTAAAGGCATGCAGAGAAGGCATACATATGAATGCTGGCGCCGGTAATTGTCAAGCGAAAGACTCGGTCGGACGAAAATGTCAGTCGGGTACACTCCATAGACAGATTCCTTTTCGAATAGATACGGGAACACTATTGCGTGTTTATAGCCATTTTCAACGCATAGTCAAGAAGACAGAATAGCTGAATGGGTCGTATCTAGAGAAAAAACAATTCATCCGTACATTGGCCACAATGCTACCGGCTAGGGGGAATTCTTTACGGATGACAAATTAAAGCATCAAAGATCGGATCAGCAAAGATACAACGCAGGAATAAGAGAACCAGGTTCGATACAGCCAGGGCAATGGGTCGAATTGAAAACCGACGGATTACACTCACAAAGAACCGCGTTGAGATGATCAGATTACCTACGTTTCGAATAACCACGATAAATGAAGACGCGACAGTAAGGAACAGAAGGCACGAAAGGCTAATTCCAACCGTTAGCGGCTCAAATAATTAGTCTAACGAATTGATGTGTACTCAAGGAATGTGCATGCAATAAATCCAACATTGTCAAGCAGAAAGTCAACGGAGCCAACCGACAACGGCAACAGCGGCGCACGGAATGGTTAACTCAGGAATAAATGCACGAACACGAGCATCACTGGTTGCTCTGTCTACAGATGACTCTGCACGAAGATGCACCGCATACCATGCCAACACCTAAGCACATTATACTAAGCCTTCAACTGCCAACATGGTAACTACACAAACCACACTGGCGAGGCCGTGATATGGTACTAGGCCAACCACTGCGCGAACACTGTAGCTTATCTTAAGTATCACTACCATGTCAATACTCGAAAGGATCGAGCGGAAAGCGGAAATGCCGCTACAGCTTGCGGTGCGCAGGTCTTGTAGAAGACAACCTGCCGCCAAAACGGAACAAGTCAGTTGCCCCTCACTGTGTAATTGGCGGAGGGAGGAGAAGCAGAAGTTAACAGCGAGGAAAGCTCGACAATCTGTGATGATCGCAAATCTGAGAACGCAAAAGCAGAAAAAACACGTAGAATCATACTACTGAAAAATTTGTGTACAAAGTAAACAAAGAACGCGTGAACAATACCGTAGTCCATGGGAACGGAACAACGGACAGCTTTCGTACCGTAGAATCACTTAGTGACATCGTATGCTTGTACAAATAGTAGTCAGGATATATATTTAATACACTGATATACCTAATGTATATCAATTTTATCATATAGTCATTTCATAGGAATTTCACCTACTTGCATTGCTATGGATACAACTGAGCGTGCTAACGTATTGGGTAAATGCCTACATTGGGTAAATTCCAACCTTGGGAGATGACTGAAAGTAACGAAGGCCGCCCCTTCTATGCTTATACATTACCCAAAACTCACCTTACATGTCAGCGCTTCACGAGCACAGCACATCCGCTTGCCAAACTAGCTTGAGACGACCTCCTTGACTCTGGATAGAGAAACGTTGCGAGAAAACTAGCGACCACAAAAGTTCAGACAACCCACGACTGCGTGTACTGCCAACTGGAAGTTTGCTTCTTTCAGATGCGCCTTCGACTGTTACTGTGTTGAGAGGCTGGAGAACTTCGCGTAAAACGCAGGATTTACAACGGACTGTTTCCTGCCCCGAAGACCCAAAGCGCCTTGTATCATGTTCGAATCAACGGCAGACCTTCAGGCTGAATCAGAATAGATGCGTCCGTGCTCATTGTAGAGGACGGGAAACAATATGATTACCTAAAATGAGCTACGTTCGAAGGTTTACTAAACATCGGCCAGGCCTTTGTACATTACACCGAAAACAGCAGTAGCCGATGTACACAAAGACCAGAGAAGAGCTTGGCATATTGGCCAGAATAATTTAATCGGCTATTCAATAGTCCGTAGCAAATAAAAAGTTTATTATCGTTCAATAAAGTATACGATTTGATCGACTGTTTTTAAAGGCCGCTCGAAGTTCATACTTTTAAAACCCAGACCAGGGTTTCCCGCATTTGCACGAGACAATGGGAGATTTACTACCTTTGAATTTTAATCTGAAGACAGGGAAGAGCTTTAAAGCTACAGCAGTGAGATATCAGAAAAATAATCGATGCTGCTGATATGAACGTGGCATGTTTGTTAATTATGTTCATTTAAAGGATGCGTTATCCAAGGGAATCCCTCCTAACCCTGAGCATAACGAACTCTTCTGACGATCCGGGACAGGCTTCCCCTGCAAGGCCTCAACGCCCAAACGCATTACCGCAGGCAATAATTCACTTTGATGGGCCTGAGAACACACAGAGTACTACAACAAGCAAGTTGCCTCTAAATGGAGACCTAATAGAACTAATCGCGGACTAATCGTTTGCAGCGTCCACCTGTGCCGAACTAATATACATAATAGGCTTTTAACGGTAGACATGGAAAACAGTAGCAGAAGTTGGATAATCTGCATTAAGGTGTGCTCGAGAGACTAGAATCTACAGGAAAAGCCTAAAATTAGCTCCTAAAAGAAATCTTCGAAATTCGTGAACAACGATTGTACACTTAGTGTTGTTGCGTTCGTAGATTATTGACACAACACATTATGTGTAGATGTACTTTTTCTCGCTTTTTTCTCTGGCTATAATTTCGAACGCCTATTCTCCCTCATCTCCTCATGCGTTCTACTTGTATCCGTTTTTTTTGTGTAGGATATATTAAGCGGAAGATTGCTGTTGCCGTATAGAAGAACTCGTAAATACTTCAAAGATCTTCGGAACTTGATGTCGAAAGCAGATGTATTGCAGCGAACGTGAAAAATGCTGCAGGAACTGTAAACATGTTGGTTATGTTAATAATTGGTAGAGACGACCAACTAACTCAACATACCAATATTACGTAAGTGTGTGGGCCTGTGTGGGTTAGGCGAGCGTGCTAAGTCCCACCTAATTAGATCGCCATAACAGTCGACACAGCGATTAACGCCACTCCACCACTAAATCGACATAGGTAAGGCTGTCAAGGATGATGTGATGATGTAACATCTTGATAACCACGTAAACTCGGTGTACGTTCCTGGCCCTCAGTTGATGACGAAAGAGTTTCGCAACCTGAACGACGCGCGTGTTAGGGAGGTGGAAGGAGCCGCATCAAACTCGAACACGTGCTTTGGCGCTGAAAAGATGACCATTGGAGCGGCCCCTAAAGTTTTTTAGCTTCATCAAAATATTGCGAAGACGAAGTGAGGAGTATATAGAGCTATTTGCTCTTGTTTCTTTGGATATAGGATTTTCGACAATCATAGATAAATTTGAAACCGGTACAAATTTTTAAAAAACGGGCTGCCAGTAAAGGTTTGCGGCCGCTTAAATAGCGTGACTATAAACAGCTTTAGCAAAATGGCGGGTGACGCTATTCGAGGCGTAAGGTAATAGGTTAAATCTTTCAGTTCCACAACATTTTCGAAAAAACAAAACATTGTGAATTGGGCGTTACATGTTCGCATGAGATTTCACGTAACACAAATGGGATTTTCGCTGGTAGTGTATGATTTTTTAACGAATTAATAAAGGAGTCATTCAGATTTTGGTACTATCATCATACGATACAACTAGCTACAGCCAGAAGGAAAGAAAGGAGAACGTCTGCGTGGCCTTACCTCTTCTCGCTGGACACATTTGTCTTATTCGAAATGCTCAAACGGGTTCTTGAGGTCCAGGCACTTACAACCGCTAACGAGAGCTCACGCGCGCTCCTTCCCCATTGGGTTCTCAACTTAGCCTTTTCCATCGAAGCTCCACAAGTTTTTGTCATATTCAATACAGATGGGTACGTAGACTAAATCCCATCTTCGTCCTCATTATGAGCTTTCGTAAAGAGTACGAAGTGTGATTCACATTGCCTTATGGCCACAATATCCAAAGGAATCTATTGACCTTATGTGTATCCCAAAAAGATTCAGCCTTTTCGATCAGACATGCGAAACGGTATGCGTCGAATGTCGTTAAAATTCTCATACAGGTTCCAGAGAATAGCCCACGTTGCAATGTCTAAACGCTTCGAAGCAGTGTTAGACAGAGACTGCACGCTAAGTAGCATCAGATGAGAAGATCGAGCTCGGTGGCTTAGTGCATTCGTATGCGCCTTGCGACTGGAGGAGACACGTAGGTGCACGGTTTCGATCCCCGACGGTGCACATTGTGCATTCGTATACGCCTTGCGACCGGAGGAGACACGTAGGTGCACGGGTTCGATCCCCGCCGGTGTACATTTACCATTTATATGTGGTCCGTCTTACGAAGTAATGCAAGAACTGCTACCGTGGACGTTAAATGTTGGCTGATGGTCAGCTTCTCCGTCTTACGAAGTAATGCAAAAACTGCTACCGTGGACGTTAAATGTTGGCTGATGGTCAGCTTTGAAAAATATTAGATGAGAGTTCACTGGTAGGCGTCATGCATCGAAAAATTCAGCCATGCTTCAACCCAGCATGAATTCTCGACACCGCTTTAGGATAAACAACGAAAACCAGTACCTTAAATCGAAAAATGCATACAAATTGTAAGGCTACATCTGATTCAATTTCTTCAAAAAAACTGCGCATTACCTCGGTTCTTGCGCACCACATGTTGGGTAATACATTGCTACAAACACATGTGTTCTGTGTTTTTATGCATAGCTATCCCTATATTTAGGTTATTATGAAAGTACCAAGAACGTATCTCAAAGCTTCAAAGGTTATTCTATCATGTCGACACAAATCGATCAATTTGTGCTGCATTCTTACGTCCTAATCTGGCAAGGGTGTATCTGCCCTCGAACGTACGTGCAGGTACCCTGATGTCATTAAAATAGCTCACTTGAACCAAACTCCTACCTGAGCTCATCCGATAAAGCATGGAAAAAACAGAAACATTTGATCAGAAGTGGACCTGAAAGAAAGCGTCACGGTAAGTCAGCATCACGTAGCCGACTCTCAACGACAGGCTGTGCGGAATGTCTGAGTACTGGATAAAAACTTTCTACGTCCTTCTCATTGAGAGTTGGAAGCTCTTTTCGGCACTCTTTTGCGATTTGTCGCTTTGTGCTTGTAGCCGGAGCTCCTAGATGCACAAGCGTCTCCATTACTAGCGTCACAAGAACGTGACATGCATAGGGGAGCGCGATTACCAACAGAACTGGGAGTCAGGCGACAAACCGCTATCCAAATCGCTCAATTGTGTATAGACTTGACTGGTAGTGATTCCTCCGGTATTTCGCGGAACTCTCACGAAGTAGGATGGAGCGTATACGTCGACATTAGGCTACGTCGATACGTGCTTATTTTTTATTCATTTTTATTCATATGCCTATGTATATAAGTATCTAGGTTTAGGCATGCCATCGCCGTGTTCTCGATTAGCGAGCGCTTTCAATAAATAGACCATCAAAACGCTGTTCTTCATCGAAAAGCACACTTTACTCCATGAGCGGCAATTTTCTGACGAAACGAAATAACAGCTTTGCTACGTAGGTAAATCGTCGCTCGTCTCTGATATTCCCATTTCATCGATTTGTCGAACGAGGCCACGACTGTGCGTCGACGAGTTGCTTGTGTATGAGGGACGTTCCCATTTTACGCGTTTAGGAAACTCGCGGGCTAGCGTAATAAATTCTCGCATCTGTTGCAGTTAACGCGAATTGAACTAGACGTCACCAGAGAGCGTTTGATACGCTCACCTGATACGCCTGACACGTTGGTTATCGGCACCCTTCTTGAACGCGTCGATTCATGATTTTTAAGTAGAGTATTACTCTTTGACGAACACTGTAACGAAGCAGTAACTCGAACTAGAAATGCATTACGCGCATTGTTAAGCAGCTCAAACGTTATTCATCTGCATTGAATGTGTCACGTCAAAATATATATAATTAATACAAAAATATAAAAAATATATATATGTAATAAAAATAATAAATAAAAGTTTTCTACAACATTTAAAGCCCAAGATGGCTGACTCGCATTGTTTCGAACACCGCTAATTACAACGCGTCTATGCTAGCAATGAGTTTTGAGGTGAGGGGGACCGGTGAATCATCAAACATATTTCTCATAGTAACTGCCAAGTTTATAGCCAGCCGCGAGTTCTTTTCTCCAAAGTCACCCCTGGGCCATTGTTAACAGTCCAGCTATCGGTTCCACTGTCCGCGACACAGTGTAGATCATCTTAGAAGTTTTCGGATGAACAATGTAGTGATCGTCAGGGTGGATCAAATTTCATCAGCGTTTAACGTAGCTATACGAAATAGATTGACGAAATCACTTTTAGCTTTAATATGGCTCGACAAAACTAACGTCCGACTTCCCCCGCCAGCATGGCAGTGAATTTCAAGCCTAATAGCAGTAACAAGGTCGAGGTGACAGCGATGCCATCGATGAAGATCAAAGGCTAAACACCCTGGCGAGTGATATCACTAGCCGCAAGAAGCTTCAAAGAGCATCATCAACTGCATCCGGCTTTCTTGGACGACATCCTTTGACTTGGACGGTATCCCTTGGATGTGCCTCCTTTGTTTCCTTATGCAATATATAATTCTGATTTGTTTCTCACCGGAAAGAGCTTGCCCTGCCTTTGAGGTCCGAGCTGAGCGGATTCCCTCCTAAAATCCTCGCAGAAAATGCCGACTCTACGATGTTTCGTATCGAGTACTGAGCTTTCAAGTCAATACACTCTAGCGGCAATTCCTTTGGCCAAGGCAACATTTTAATCCTACATTCCAATTAATTAGTTTCTTCTACGCAGCCATCATATTTACAACGCTTTCATACATGTATCCTTACATTTAATTATATTAATTAATAACGCACACACCGACAATCATAGACGACATTTCGACATGCATGTCGACACATAGGAACTAGCATAATTTGGGGTGAATATCATCGAAGACTTGAATTCCGGTTGCAGAGAATACATCATCTAACGTAGGGCCTTACCAGGCTTTTCTTAATGCTGATAGTTGTACAGTTACAACCAACAGGACAGGCCTTATCGGAAAACCAGAACTCTTCGAACAGAGAACTCTGTGTACCTAAGATTGTTTGAGGTAACGCGAGAAGCAGTTTCAGGACTGGAACACGGGTTCTCTCAAGAGTTTAGCCTAGTTTAAGACATCGGAACACATGAACGTGAGATGAGGTTGAGTTCGCGCTCGTTGTCCATGCCTATATCCAACTTCCTCCAAGACGTAGTCAAATTACCTGGCGAGAGATAGAATTACGAACAGACTGGGATTAAATAACAGTTGTGCGTTGAACCTTTTCCATTACGAGTTTGTTCTATCTCCAGCTCGCTATTTGTCATGCAAGGCCGAAATCGGGAGGTGGGCAAACGACGTCCTTCGAAGGTAGCGCATGGAAAGGCGTTAGCGGCTGGGGACAGACTGGCGCGCAGAGCGGCCGAATCGGTGACATGACTCTCAGCAGAGAACGAATTCCCAATGTCGTATTCACTCGAGTTCACGTGCTCTTTCTACGATCAGGCACCAACCGTTTGTCATGCCGCCGGATACGTCGAACTTGGTGGAGGTCAGATGTCACGGCAGCACCAGAAGCTGCCGGGGTGAAGCTGTTGGCATAGAGATACGACATGGGCTGCTTCAGTGCCGGGCACAATTGGTAGGAGATAGCGTTGACACAGTTTTCAGGTGTTGGTTTTCGGCTATAGAAAGTAATAATAGTGATAATGATAGACTATCTGGCAAATAGAAAATAATAGTAATAGTTTAGAAGGTAATAATAATCAGACTATCTGGAAAATGCCCAGCTAATGGATAACGTATGTACGGCGTGAGAGACGCATGTATGGCGTTGAGAAAAAACTTGGTTGGCCAAAATGCAAAGAAAGAACGAGTCCACCTAGTAAACCTGTCCCGAAATACTCGAGAAGCTACTATGGCCATACAAGTATCAGCCACACATGTGTGCCGTCAAACAATCCGTCATGGGTTCACTTACACAAGGCTTGCTGTCGGCAATGCCATCTCCTTGGACTTATAACTTACGCTTATTCAGTAGCGCATGCGCAACACTCATATCTCATCAATCTTGAGCAACGTACGTTTAACGTAATGTAGATTTATCCTGACGGGTTGCTATTCACCAGAGGCCAATGCGACCATTAGCTGCCAAGACCATGCCTTCAGACTACTGAATGGGTCCCGAGTTAATCGCGAGGAGCGAGCTAATTAATGCGGAAAGTGACTACTGCCACACCGTAAGAAGCCATAGTATATCACATGTGTGGCTTCGCCTAACATGTACAGGAAAAGAGCTCTTGAAAGGCCAATGGATGCAGCTGCTGTAATTGAATACGAGCAAAGCCTAGGCATTTTGTTGGTCTTGTTTTTCGAACATTCCGTACTCAAATTCCATCTAAAACGAGAGACTCAATTGACGTCAGACTTGGCAGTAGATTGCAACGACGAAGGCAATTTTTCTACGTTGTTCAGCGCTAGAAAGCTACACTGTTTTTTTACCATAGTTACATGCGTTTTTCCTTCTTGTCAAGGTAAACCGTACAGGGTCTCGTGCTCGGAACGACGATTTGGCTATTGTGTCCACCTTCTCTCCATACCTATGGCCACATCTAGCTGGATGGTCTGTCAGTAAACACCGCAAGCTGGGTTGCAGCCGGGCGGGTACAGTCTCATAAGGTGAAGCGTTCCTAGCGTTCAGCTTCGGGTTGGTCATAGCACCGGTCACACTCATTTGCGTGACGTTGACACTGAACACGCAGGTCTGATAAATCATTTTAGCTTGCATTTTGTCGCCGATGCCATCGTCGCATGCTGACCCCCTTGCAAGGGAGTTCACGTTCCGGTAGGCGCATCCTTACCATTTAGATAGGCAGAAGAAGGAAGCGGACAACTTCCTTGTGGCGTGTCAGTCGTGTAGTCGTCGGCCGGTGACGGTGTGAGCCACGCGTGTCCACTCTGCAAGTCTGCCACACAAGGGATCGCCAGAGACTAGCTTACCCTAACGCCTATTTGCTTTCGTGCTGTCTGCCCGTGACAACATTGGACCCTTCGGATGATGACATTCGCTTTTTTCCGGTTTCCCATTCTCCACAAAGTAGCAGAAAAAGCTCGATGTTTATTGTAAGCACTAACATAGACTCGAAGAAATTGCAGGAGTCGATTATATGATCGGTAGAGCTCATGCAGACCTTGCAGAATTGCGCAGGCTTCAGGAATATACGTTCTCTGTCTGACAGTACAAGGATCATCGTGTCAATGTTTAGACGAGGTATGGTAGAAGGCTTTCAGGTTACGAATACTCAATCACTCTAAGGTTAATCCAGTCAAACTGTAACGTCTCATGCAACTTAGCACAAGCTCTGTCGCAAGAACTTCAGTGATGACTCCGGTTTAGCATTGTCCTTAAATCCGCTTGTTATTTGTGCTTGGACACGAGATCTTAAGGCGGGAAATGTCCTTTTTAACGCTTACCACTTGCAGTACAGCAGGACAATTCTGCCTTTCGGTTTCGAGTCAGTAAAGGCCTTTACGCGCAAGGAGCTAGGGCCTCTTCGGCTTCGACCATGGTGAACTTCCTGTAAGAACGGACGTGCTCACAGTGCTCAGTTATTAATACAATACTAAAGCCGGCCTAGCGACTGACTTTCGCCTATTCATTTTTACGACACTGGGACAAATTGTGTCATTACAGACTCATTCAAAATTAGCGGATATTAGAGAACGCGTTTTAAAACCTGCAAATCGGTGCCGCAGGTATAATCGTACACGATCAGCGGTCGAAGGGCATTTGGTCGGAGGCAATAACCAGATTGCTCAACCAATATTTACCCACACCTCTTGCACGATCAACTTGCCTCAAATTTCTGGTTTCAGTCTCCAGGAAGAGACGCTAGACGTAGGTAAGATTGGCCCACAACCTGTGCCACTCTCGGGAGACCTCGCATTGTGGGAAAGCATTGCCCACAGAAAAAAATCCGAGCTTTGGTCACGTCGGATCACGTCTTGTGACCTAGTCGACAGCAAGCGTAGCAAGTGTACGACGTCGACATGGTTATAGCACAAAGTATTACCTCAACTCATTTGCCCCTCCAGACAGACTTTATTACATTATTGCCCAAGGGGCTCCCACATTTGCATCGTTGTTTCTTCGAGTGAAATCAAAAACAACAACAGCAGATTGTTTTTTTTTTTTTTTCTATCCAAACTCCCCGCCGAAGGTTCGCTGCTATTTCCCATTCTGTTCCCGCAAGCAGCGCTGTATTTTAAAATTTTCACTATCTTCTTGGACCGTTGCTGGATCGAGATTTTGCTTGTTTTGCTAAGCGATGCATCACCAAGCTCCGTCGCCTTCGGCAGGAAACTCAGCATGGTGCCGGCCTGCGCTTCTACGCTGTTTGTCTTCTGTTATTCTCTCGTCGTCCATGTCCAATGCCCGGTCTACGGCGAAACCCGCGTGTGGCTCCGCTGCCAAAATTGTTTTCCTTGTCACGTACGTGGGGTAGCGACAGCAGCTCGGGGAGCGACGGCGGTGTTGCACCTCACTCTGTTTTTGCATCTTGTGACGAACGCGGCGCCGTCCCCAGCCGCTGCGGTCAGCTTGACAACTGCAAAAAGCGTACGCTGACGTATAATCCTAGACTAAAGCAGCAATGCCGGCAGACAGGGCAGGAACGAGATAATAAAGCGGTGATCTGATGAGTGAAGGCCGCGTTGGTTATGAAGATTCTGTGATGGCAGGAGGACGTCGAGATTGTTAATGCATCCAGAGAAGATTGAGACGTACGTACACGCAATAGACGATAAGTGCTGGGGCTCTCGGAGTGACATCCGTCATCGAATTTGATAGTCCGCGGCACCGAACAGTGGTGACAGCCTCTCAAGGGAGTCTCCGAGAAATCGCGGAGCTTAGCTAGCGAATGCTGCACACCGTTACGTTCATCCATTTGAAAGCGCTGTAAATCGCAGCTACCGAGTACACACTACCGAGTGAAGCCTAACATGCAATACAGAAGGCTACAAAAATCCTATAGCTCCTCATTAACATAGAGCGATGTTTATGAGTGATGTTTCGTTCTGGTTAGCTCGGCGCAGCAGCCGGGCTCCAGCCATCTGCGACAGCTCGCGTTGACGTTTTTACGTAGAACTTCGGCGTTTTTGCGATTCGCTTAGTTCGTCGCAGGCGTGAGGCCACCAGACGAATGCAACAAACGTCGTTGTGCTCCGTATTCATTTGTGATCTCAGTGCTTGTCCTGAGATAATTAAGCAGGCCAAAAGGGCCCGGCGCTGCAGAGCACTATGACAATGCATCGCACAGGGTCGTTCCATTCACTATTTGTTCGGACTGTGCAAAAGAGAAGTTTTTCATGTGCGGACTCTACTATCAGCCCTGCGATGTGAGGCATCGCCTTTTCTGTAACGTAGTTTTTCACCTGCGTTCAATGTAAATGTACATATATTGACACCTTCGAGATGCGTGGACGCTTTCTGACGCGGGGCAACGCTGCAGATCGGGAAGCAGCCTAACTTGCAATACGGAACGGCTCATTTTTATCTACTTGCGTCATCGTACGAAGTTGATTTTGAGCAGAATGTTCGATTTCGTTTTTGACGCAAATGGAAAAAACGAAAATTCAATTGCGTATTCGGCCTAGAGGCTATACATCGTGTGTCACTATTGCAACACCAAATTACACGTCGAACACACAAGCTCTGCCTAAGCAGACATGTAAATGGTTTTCAATTTTATCCAACCCGACCACCTCTTTATTTGGATGGTCGTGTGTGTGTGTGTGTGTGTGTATGCATCACGAAACGCCGCACCTGTATTCGACTGTACGACAGCGAAGAGTTGAGTCAAAATTACGCACTTACGTCTTGCGCAAAGACGTCCGTCCTGGCTCACGACAGAACGTCGGCTGACATGGCCTTCTCGAATAATGGCAGCTGATATCGACGATGACGACTCCTAGACAAACCTGTACATATCTACGTTGTACATTTGGCCTCCACGAATGATTTCGTAGGCTCAGCAATGAACGTATGTCCTCGTCCACAGGCACACCCGGGCAGAGGACAGGCAGTAGTGCACCATCACCTACCTACCTGCAGAGTGTGCGGAGTGCCGTCGGTGTCGTTCGTTTTCCAGCGTTGATACATGCAATCGCACTTTGCCGCAAGTTGCCGACCAACGAATGCCCCCAGGTAGGGCAAGACGTCATGCACTCCTGGATTTCGATAAGATGATATCGTGTCTTATGGTTTAGCAGTATTCACTATACGGTTAATGACTCAAAATGTCCCCCCAGTTCGCTCAGCTACAAATGAAAAGTCAACAAATGCATTGTTTTTTGGTTCTTTTTTCTTTTCGTTTTTCTTGATGGAGTGTTCCGCCAATATTTACACTTGCGTGAGTGTTATTTTCGAACGAATTCGGATGTCACATACGCACTTGTTTCTATGTTGTTCTATGGACCAACTTGGACACTGAAACATTGACACGCGTGCGCTAGCCATTAACCAAAGGAATTCGTAGAATGTTAGTTTGCCGTTAAAAAACGACTCCGAAAAACCCTAAATAAAATCGATTTCATACAATTTGAAAGAATCTAGTTAGTCTTGCAAAACCCCTTACCTTACCTTACTTGTAATAGATTCCGTTTGTTCGAGCCTAGTTCGACTGGCCGAGAGTAAGTCCATCGACATTCAGCAGTCGACATTAAACGGAACGGAATAAATCCTTACAAGCATCTCGCATATGTTACGAGAGAGTGGGGTCTATCATCGACATGTTAGTAGACCCAGGCTGAGTTCTCTCGTTTTGCTTTCTGGCCGGTCTAAGATGAAGGGGATATCGGTAATGACATGCATTTGTGCGCTCTGCGAAGGAGGAACTTTTTCGGCCCTCGTTCTAGAACGACGAGACCCTGACGTAGTAGTATTCGACGGAAATCCCTCATGTGTCTCGCTGCGACGCATTTCGTACGGTAAAGGTGTGCCCTAATGGGATCCTTAATACGGTTCAGTTCGGAGGGAACAAACATGTAGATGCGGATCTGCGTCTAGCAGCAAATAGCGACGTTGCGACTTTCGCATTCTACTAAGTTACTACAGCGGAAAACACGGCTATCGATGCATTACGATCATGTTGCATCACAACCACTGTGTCAGATGTGCTTGGACTATGTGCTTTATGTAATCCAGATAGTTGAACAATGTCTGTCCTCATTTTGCTACATGGCGTTAGAAAAGTGTTCGGCTCCGTCCGAGAATGTTTCGTCTAAAGAAGTCGTTGGTTTACTATTTTCTATGGCCTCTGTGCCCCTTTGCTGTCAGCGGGGGCCAGTCAGGAGTCAATGGAGCACGAATTGGCAATTGGCTCAATGTGTCTACCGAACAATAAATCCTTATTACAGCAGTTTGTGCTAGAGGAAAGGAAGTGGCATTACTCTCTGTGGAGTCGTTCTTCGGCAAGTCGCCCCGCTGTAGTTTCTCTGCTTGTTGAACGCCTTTGGACGGACGAGTCGTCGCTGTTTTCACCGCCGAACGCGGAAAGACGACGCAGCCAGCTATCGCCGTTGAATGTCTTCTCATAACAGCATCGACGTGTTGGGTTGCGTGAAGCTGGTAGATTGTGGCCGCACGTATCGTGCGACAAGCGTCCGTTCAACAGCGACAGCAGCAGAAACAACTGCATTGACACCCACATTGATTACATGGTGATGTTGGCTGCTTGTCTCTGCGCCTGCATCAACGTGCGGCGGCGTGCCTTGACAGTCTGGAACCGTACAAGTAGCAAAAGCAGACGTGCGCTTTTGTGTATATACAGTAATTAAATAGTTCTATTTATAGGCTCTGCTGATGCGCTAGTGACAAGAACAATTAGCGGATGCCTTACGTACGCGGGGAAGGCATTAGCTGCGCATAGAAATATTTCGAAAATATATTAGAGGCGATGTATCTTGTTACATTCCTTTACAGTTGACTGACATAACGTAATTACGGGCCGAAAAGGCGAAGACAGCCGCATTGGAAAATCAACTATCAGGGTATCAGCGATCTCGAGGAGTTTTCGGGCCGCGCCGGGGTTGGAATGACCGAACCCAGTTCCACGAGTCCGATGATCCCCAGGAGCCGTCCCAGAGTCCGGATGGGCCGTCGAGACCAAGTTTTAGTAGTGTTAGGCGTGCGGTGGCCCAGTTTTCATGGCTCACGACGAAGATACGACAGAAATGCCACGAATGTTACTTATACGTATCTCAAACTTTTTAGGCAGGCTGTACATATTTGGTAGTACAAAAATGCCACATTGCCACGATTATTCTCCATAGTATGCTCTCAAGCACGAAACCTGCAAATCGGGCATAGCAGTTAACCGGGCGTCGGTGCTTATGCCGAGTCTCGAAGTGCGGGAAACTTCATGCCGTGTATCAACGCGTACAACAGGAACTTAAAATAAGGACGAATACCTGAGACTAAAAACTGTTAGACACTTAAATTGTAGCTGCAATAATTTGCTCATAAGTGTGTACTTGTCGTCTGTCCTTGTTGAATAATTCAAAGGCACTTATGCATGTTCTTATCTCTTGCTATGCATAGTTGATTTTTCTTTTTAGTTTCGCTTTTGTTCTACCCTTAATTTCTAGTTTACCTCTAAATGCTTGATCTTCCCATGCGGCCTTGGACACGGCTTCCTTATGCTGACACGGCCTGCAGCAATTCTTAAAAATGTATTACCTTGGCTAGGTAGAGAAGCACGAGTAAATTGGGACCAGCAGCTGATCCGTGATCGTAGTTCTTCTATTCGAACATGGTCAACACAGAGCGGGCATAGTAAAGATAATTATCAGCCACCGTTCTCTTAACGTCGTCATCGCACGAGAGCCGTTGTTCCAGACCTTGATGTTACTGCTGGCTGACAACGCTCCGAAAATCCGGAACGCAATCACACAATTGAGTGGAGCATCCCGACCGAAGCCCCCCTGAACGACGAGCTTGAAGGGCTGCTGGAGCGTGTTCACTCCACTGTTAATTAATCGCTTTAATTAATTAACAACACGAACGACTTTACCTTCAACAAATCTATCGGCAGGTCGACGCTTCCGCCACCGCCTTCGTTTTACCCTGCCAATGCCAAACGGCGTTCCGGGCGGCTCTTACGCACACGAAAGACCCAGCTGAGGTATCAGCGCCAGCAAGAACGCGAACAGAAGGACGCGGCGAGCCGAAGCTTCTCCCAGACGGGCAATTGTTTGAAGCATGTGCGTACCTATACAGCGTGTCGGGCAACGCGGCCAGTAAACACATCAGCAATGTCATCGGCCCTGCTTTTTGAACACTGGCCACGTTCCAGACCAAGGCAGCGTCTCCAGAGGACACGTGTGCGTCGCCGGTACAGCAGACATGTTGGATGCAATGCCAGCGCAATAAACGTGTCTGATCTTGATTAGTGATACGCGCCGTTCATTTGACAAGAACGGTAGCAGATATTGCAGAAGAACGAATTCCGCCGTATTGCCCCTCTGCTTCCAGGCGAATATTATTCAAGCAGTTTCTAGTGACCCTGTCGGAGCGTCGTCGGGCTATGCGCTTTTCAACGAGTCTGTTTCGCAGTCGACTTCGCCGTTTTCATTCGTTATGCGTTTGTTCGAGAGAAACGCAGCCTCGACCTCGATATGAGCTGAAAACGTTGAAAGAAAACTAGATGAAGACATCCTTGGAGGAACCGTTGATTCATGCGGTCGTCAGCAGTTTAAACTGCACAGTGTCAGCATCGTGCAGTTAAACTACAGATGTTGCCAGCTCGTCGCACGGTCTGGCGATCCATGAACGCCATAAATCCGACTCGCTGTTCTTTCTTCAAACCAAGCGAAATTCCTTTATTCCTGCTGATAACAATTCGCCAACAGATCCATCTTCGTCGATGCGGACTTTCGTTGCCGGATAGCCCCGGCGGCGGTGACAGCATTTCCGTCTGGTCACTGCTGAGGCGATGAGGGACCCAGCTCGCCGAATGACGTCTGAGGTGAGTTGGCTACAGGTCGGGCAGTGTCATCAGTCATGAAGTGTCTTCATGACACTACGTACACCAACTCGACCGCGATTGTCAACCAGGCCGCCAGTCTAGTTGCCAATCAACTAACGCCACTGCACTAGGCTGGCGATGCTCGTTCGATTTGTGTTTACATGTTCTTCGTAACCGTCCGCAACGCAGAAAACGACCAGCAGCGCGACACTGCGGCCCAGCAGAGGTCACGCCTGCCCACCAGACTCGGAATACGATATTTAGCCGCAGGAACAAGTAGCTGACCAAACACAGCCTGGGACGGCCAGACGGCGCACCATGTCATGTTGAGTATTACAACCTTTTTTTTTCGTGATCCACGCAATATGCAGACATATGAATTTATGCCGAAGAACTCGTTGCTCTTGAAGCAAAGCCCTTTGCGAGGTACACACTGTATTACCTAGAGGTCTCCGTGTGGCACGAACCTTGCGGCAGGACGGTTTCTGTACTACTCTCTATTCATTTCGTATTCTGATTGTAACATCACTGTCAACTAGTGGCCAAATGCCAGTGGCTTCCCTATTAGACGTCTGACTATATTCTATTGCGTATCGCAATATAAACGGGGGTACAGTCAAGGCCCTATTTACTTGGACGTTTCCCCTGTATTGCCTTCATAACGATACCGATAACGACTTCACGTGCGAAGTCAAACTCCAGCTATGCCACGTGCGCATTAGGGTGACTTTCTGAATAAGTTAGTGTAGAAAATGTTGCTAACTTGCGCCCAGACGGTTTGAGCTAGTACAGCACACAATTGGGATAACGTTGATTGGACTCTAGGATTGCATCGAGGCATACTAAACAATGACAACTGTTTAACGTCGTATACGACGTACATAGGTCCATGCGACAGATAAGGGCAAAAGTGGTTCAGAATTCCGAACAGATGTGATAGGTGACAATCTGAGCTGAGTACCGACGCCGTCTAGTGTGCATTGAAGATCTTTCGTATTCCAAAAGCGTGTGTGCTCAGTGAAATATGAAGCCACCCGATACAGTGCAATGGCTACTAACCGGCATGTTTGGACCATATACACACATGTTCCTCTGAACTGGTAGGGGCACGAGGTTCCACTCGAAACCTATAAATGACCTTGCGGAACGCAAACGCGCCACGTTGCAGGTAACGAGATGACAGACACCCAAATGTAAATTAGTCGTAGGCTACACGATTGAGAGGATGGTGTTCGTCACATCGTCCCACGGGAGAAGAGAGCGGAATAACGTATGTTTACACGTCTCAAAATGCATTAGGCCTTTATACCTATGTCGAAACATCTGCATATTGTTTGCGCAACTACACACCTCGTCTCACCTCACCAGGATGGGTCTTCTCGCATGAGATGATGCACCACCACCCATGGTAAACGCCGGCTTCTGAAAGGCGCAAGCCCAATATTGCAGCAGAGCTGCCGCTAAAGGTGGCGCGTTTTGCACAACCGCGTATTAAACAATTGATAAGGCCAAAACTAGGACATAGCAACTCGCAGACACTCTCTGAAAAACGGACACGCGGAGAAACGAAATGAAAAAAATCGATATAACGTCCGCCTTACAACTGGCCCTCAAACGCATCGCTGCCATTAAGCGTCCTGACGCTGGTAGGTTCATACGTATGAATATTCCACACATGTAGCTCAGCTTCACCAGAATTTATAGCTATATCGCCAGCCTCATTTGAATTGGCGTCCGTTCTGAAAACTTGAACTGAAAACTACTTGGTTAGCGCTTTCGTTCTCCCCGAAACGAGAGTCCTGCCTGGAGCACGAAAAGGACCAATGTCGCCATTAGGAACTTGTGCAACATTCGACCCTCAACGTGTCCGATTGCACTGACTGATCAAGAATCCGGCCGGATTCTGAAACTCTACATCACAATAGTATACTATCATTACATTACGAGATAAATGAACAGTATCCGAGTGCGTTAGCTCGTTTCGTACATTCAATTCGTCACCGTCGTGCCGACGACAACTAAAATCAAATAGGCTATCCCGTAGGCTTCGCCAGTGTCCGTAGAGAATTTCCAAGCAGCCGTCGCTAATAAGAATTTTCGCGCTCTATTTACGTAGGCAGAATCTGTTCATTCTCGAAGCTAACTACGTCTACGCACCGGACCGTGGTAGATTTTTCGTGGGAGATATTTCTTCCAGCCACGACACAGTTCCATGCGTAAAAACTAAATGAACGTGATTGATCTTACAGCGATCAATACGTGAAATGCGTTCTCAAGGACAGTGGAGAAGTCGAATGGGGACTAAAACAGGACACAGAGTTCAATGCTGTTAAAGAAGGACGAGTAGTTTAGTACATGAAGACTATACATGCGACACAACTAATATTATTACCGTTACAAATAATGAGTTAGTCTGTATAGTGGCGACACTAAACTATTCCGTTCCGCTAGTCGCCGAATATTACATTGAAACGAACTCAAACAATTAGTGTGTGTGTGTGTGTGTGTGTGTGTACACACACGAAGCGAACCATCCATATGCACGGCATACGCTATGCAACGCAGAAGGACGAAAATAACAGCACTAGGCGAATAATTAATACCTAATGTAGCACATCGTATGAAATTAAATGAATAAACAGAAGATAGTTTTCTGTTAGTGTTCCTGGCTACGATATAATTATTTCTCTCTCTCTCTCCCCCTCTCTCTCGCACTATATATATATATATACACATATATATTTATATATAAATATATATAAGGACTCCACGTTAGCCTAGTAGGTATACGGAAAGGAAGAGGGCTTTAGTCGTGTTATATTGGCCCTTCCGAGTAGTACCAAGGTCATTCATTGCACGTATAGAACAGACATGTCTCTAGGCACCGTTGAAGAAAGGATTGCGTATCTCGTCGTCGGATTTGTGACACGGATCCATGCAGGAGCATGCGGGGAATGTGTGTGTGTGTGTGTGTGTGTAACGGCAGAAGAAAGCGCCTATGCCCTGCTTTCTCGGCTTAAACGATCCGCTTGCCTAGAAACTGAACCAATCCGATCATCTATGCTTGGAGTGTGTCTTCTGCCTGTTCCTGTCCGTTCCAGCGTTTGGGGCGCTGTCCAACCCTGTCTGCTCTGTCTTCTTTATAACCTGCTGGTAACCGGGCGTCGGACAGTTCGAGAAAAAAGCCTAGCATACTATACAGAGACACTATACAGACCTATGACGCACCTCTACAGCAGACACGCGTAGTCGAACTTGTGCAGGAAGTGGGCGCGCATGTCAGCACGCTGACACCCTAGCATCGTTTCAACTCAAGTAGCACTGCGCCTATCTGCTGCCTTTGCTGTTATGAATGCGACACATGCTGAGGGATTTGTTGGAAGAGTTATTGTTACAGGATGCGACAGGCTTTCGACATTCGTGTTTTGTGAATAGTGACAAACGAATAGCTTAAACGTACACATCTGCACCTCTGAGATACAGTGCGTGTCTACCAAGAAGCTGGTAACTTCGTGACGAAAAGGGTAATTATGAATATTTTTTAAAGGGCTTCTAAAACAGCAGTTTTGAGTAACTGAATTTAGTGACAATAGAGTCGAATAAATAAATGTGCGTGTCCGAAAATGTTCTTTTTGTTCGACGCTCTTTATAGAAATTAGTTCCGACTCTGCAATTCGCCAGCGTGAAGTTCACCTCAGGCAAATATCCGTTGTTACCACCCGGTTAAAAGAAACTATCCTAAAGTGTCAAACTTTCCCCCTGAAAACCCCACTGAAAGAAACTCAAAAAGACTATAGACAAATTCGGGAACGAGCCTGAGCGCTGAAGCTCCCACCGGGGGCTTTTCGATGTCGTCTTTGTTGGGACTCGGCACATTTGCGTGCGGCTTGCGGCCGTAGGAGACACGTAGGTGCATGGGTTTGATCATCGCCGTTGCACATTTACATTTATAGAGTCCATTTCACGAAGTAGTGCGAAAAGCAGTACCGTCGTACATGGTCAGCCTTAAAAGTATTTAGCTGTTTGACGAAAGCGAAGTCAAGTTCATGGATCGGAGCGAAAGAACCACCTGCTACTAACTCCACGAAGTATTTGAAGAATCGTTTACTGCACGTAGATCAGGAGCCCCACCATAGAGGAATGAAGAAACGCCTTGCAAAGCGACATCAGACAATTCTTCTGTTGACACTACTGTTGACGGCCTTTATTTTTTAGCTGATGCATTGCATCAACCACCTAAAGACCTGTTTGTCGTCCTGCAGGTCGTCGCAGAGCGGAGCTCACTTGCGTAGAACCGACTCTGTAATGTGTTCGGGCGCAATACGTAACAAAGAACTTATTTTGTTTAGCTTAGTAAATCTACATAAGGTCAACAACGCAATTGAAAAGGTACAATCTCCAAGTCTGAACATAGCAAGGAATAAATTTTCCAGACGAAGGACCACAGACTAGCATGCTCTGTAATAAGGTCGCCACTAAGCTTTCCTGTGAGCGCATTCGTTCTGGCTATCGAAAATTGAAACTGTTCTATTTCTTTTGACCGGGATACAACACGGAGCATTATCCTCTCAAGACTTTGACAAAACAACAAGTACGGAGAAACTCCTGCTTTTTGGTGAACAGGGTTTGTTGAAAAGGGACCTTTAGCTACAGATGCTGTCTATTTATATACGCTGTTGTTGCTGACCTTCAATTTATGACAAAGCAACTAGAGAGAACCCTGTGGGGGACGGCGTCAAGCAAGTAGCACACAGAACTTGTTCTTCAGCAGCATCTGAATCCCTGAAATATGATCCCTGAGTTATCGATTGACCTTGGCACACATCGACAAGCGCAAGCGTGCCCTTAGTCGAAGGAACGCAAATCATAATTAATAACACGGTTTCTTTGTTTGAACAGTAACGCGTCCGGAGAGATTTCATGTTTGAAACAACGGCGACACGGATGACATTTCCATACGACAAAAAAACACGTTTACTTCTGGCGTTGTTCCATGTGACTGCTAAACCTGGCTTCCAAAGCTTGATTCTCTTCCAATTACCAGAAGGCTTCGGTGATCAGGCGTAGTGTCTCGGAAACCTGTGTCTTATCAACTCCAGCAGTTCCTTCTGAAAATGAACACCATGCCTGACACTGTTCTCTCGGGAAATGTGACACGGCAATTATTCCCAGAACAGCTCTATTTTGAGAATGCTTCCTGAGGCGCATCGGCGACGTCACGTTAGTGAACTCTCCGGTATGACAGAACAGAAATGATAATGAGGAGCCACGTCGGGAGTTTGTTGATCACAGTGCCTCTCCGCCAGCCGCCTCCAATGAAACATGCTACTTTGTCAGTAATGAAATATTTTTTAACACGGCTCGTTCAAACAGAGTAGTTGACACCGAAATGCGTATGTATAACCATCTAACCTCCCAGTTCCAAAATCCGGTTAGCGAAAGTTTCAATATAGGTTCACCACATCCAGATGAATAGCCAAAATAATATGGAGACGCTATTGATTGCACGCTGAACTCTCAACCGCACATCGACGACGTCCAAAAAGTAGAGCCAAATAAAGACACTCGAAGTGACCAAAAGCGTACGTAATTGTAAGATACGTGCTCCTACCATACGAGTGTCTGTCCCTCCGCATAGGTCACCACCGGGGACAAGCTTACTAAGGACCCACGTCGGCACACGTAAGACACGTCGGGCGCTATCCCATACCATTCATTGATTTCACGTTTTTCTATCTCGAGTTGAGCCGTACTTGGCTGAGTAGTATCCGAAGACTCTGATTTTACGGCCTTATCTTGATTAATTGATTTTCTAAGCGCATCTTGTCTTAACAAATAACAACGTTTTGCTAGCCGGGAGCGACTTAGTCGGCCAGTGGTATTGTTGGTATTGAAATGAGTTTTCGAACGACAGTGAAAGGAAAAGAGGGAGCAAACGCGACTAGATCAGGACTGAATCTGGTGGACAAACTGACACATTGGCCGGCGTCTAGAACGATCAACTTGAGAATCTACTTCTACTGACAAGTTTGAAACAAGCGAAGGATTCACTGAAGCGTCTGCCCAGTCACCACATCGGAAGGACCCTACCCTGAATCTTCAGCCATCTGATCTTTTAAATAGCAACCACCAGCAACTAGCGAATATCCGTCAAATGTATTGTAGGCGATCCAAAAAACGACTTTTAAACCTGACGGCAGACATTTTTAGGTCACCGTTTCATCGTTCAAGAATCTCGCGTTCGTTCCTGCCACGATAATGTCGAAATACCAGCGTCTTAGCCCGTCCAACAACAACAACAACACTCAACCACATCCGACCAACATCCGAGTAAATTGCAACCACAGTGACGTCTACACTGCGGCTTCGTCTCCATCGGCGTTCTTCGGTTCACCGCTGTCGGCTGGAAAAAAATTCTGCAATCTTTTCTCATTACTTCGAGTCGCGGTTTTCCAGTTGCGGTTGCGCCTGCTACGACATCTGCCCAATGCCCACCCGGCGATTCGGCGGTAGTTTTCCTCAACTGGCTGGGTTGGATCACACTGACGGGGCTGGGAACAGCTACCGACCGACAGTGACTGGCAATATCGTCGTGTATAGTTTTGCTATGGCGGAAGAGTGCGAGTCCACGCCATACTGGTCGACAGTTTTTCGTCGTTTGACAGTAGCAGCTCAAAGTAAATTTGTCGGTCTGTGATAAACTTTCAGCCAATAGTGACTGGCTATCAGGGGCACTGCAAAAGTCTTGCCAACAAGCTAGCTAACTTGCAACTCTTCTGCCATGTTCTCTATCGGGGTTTACCCTGCGGCGACGCTCGTTGCCGCCACCAGCCAGAAGAAACTGAATGAAAAATGCCTCTTTTTATTGAACCAGGTAATTGACGTCAACCGTCCGAGTAACCTAAACGCTCTCCTACGGTCGAACGTAATCGTCCGTCTGCAGCGAAGTGTGGCTAAAAGAAAAGCGGTTTATGAAATGAACGAAGAGTTCCGCGAACTGAATGTTCGTATGGGGGCAGTCGTCGACAATCCAAATCCTCGGAATTATCGTGACTGTATCGTGACTTTTTACCGAGGTGCGTCGAGTATCTCAAAATATTTCATGTTTTGTGGAGAAACACGAGTCACGACAGCAACAAGGTCCACATTGCATGGCCGTCCAGATGGCAAAAAACTGAAGAAACAAAACTGCATCTGGGCAGAGGAAAAACGAACGGGCAAGGCGGTCTACGGGCGCGTCAAACTGCGTCCGTTTGACGCGCAGTTTGACGCGCGACAATTTGCAATTTTTGTCCTTATATGCATTAACCGGACCTACACGTGAGTAGTGCTCCAAACATGCATGACAAACAGCCCAGTCTGCCGTTAGGAGTAGGTTCGACCGAATTTTGCTCCATCACAGGCTACGACAGACGGACGAAATACAGTGGAGCGATGAAGCACCTCGATTCATCAATCCCCCATTTAGCCAAGTTCATAAGTGCGTATTTCGCGAAGTTTATTTCTACCATGATTCGTATTGTATTCGTTACCTCTCACCGGTAATACGGTCTACTTGTATCACACATCGGTTATATTCGGTCATGAGCCTTGAATTCTATTAACGGCCTTCATTTTCGGGACCCCTCGTCTTACTAGCAGGCCCCCTCAAAAGAGTAGCTGCCCATGAAAAAGGCGTTGTAGAAAATCCCACCAGTGTGTTTGGCGTCCGCCTCGTTCACCGGGCTACCGCGTCACCTCTCGACATGGAGAAAGTGGTGGATCATCTTGAAGACTGATGATGGAGCGAACACAACAACGAAGCAGCTTTACTTCAGCGCCCACGAATCGGCCGAACTTCCAATAAACGGCTACCAATCATATATCCGCAGAAGAGAAGGGAGATGTACAGGAAAACGACCAGCTGCAAGCGGGGCCCCAAGCGGCCGTTCGTGGGGACGCCGTTGAGTATGGACAAGCTGTAATGGAAAAGCCGGCCGATGAACCAACTAGACGGCAAAAATAAGCCTAGACCAGCCACGTCAGGCGTGCCCGAGAAGCTGCGATGGGACAGACAAGCAGCGGGAAAAAAACCCGCAGACACAGCAAAATACCAACAATGCAACCACCCAATTCTGACCGATCCCGATCATTTTGTGCGCGCCCTCAGCTAAGAAGACGCCAATCCGGTAAGACAAAGGCCGAACGCGGATTAAATGTACGTACATCAATAGGACGCAAGCCGAATTTTATCCGCTTTGACACTGAATTTTGCATTTCATATAGCGTGGACCTCCTCAAAGCGCGCGTGTTTACATGAACGTGTTCTATGTTCGACGATAATATGTCATGACGATTGCGTGATTAGCGTCGCTCCACCACTTTAAACAAGGTCACCTCGAACAGCGTGAATTCAAATCGGACTGAGAAGCAGACTAACTCAGGATGACATGAGGAACGTCTACGCTACCGAAGAGCAGAAAACCGTGTCAGTGTCGAAGTTCATCTCCGATTTCGTTGCCTGTAGCGGGCGTCCCGAAAACGACGAAAAAACACAAATAGAGCAATGGGCATCTTCAATCGCTAAGTCTAATCATCTAGAAACTTCGAAGTTGGCATTCGTTACGCGATATTCCAATCCCCCTTCATCGCACGTCACGTCACGTTGGGGGGAGGTTCCCAAACTCCCAAAGTTCAGGACCGCTGGCCTACAGTTAGGCATGACGATGCACGCACTCCATCGGACGTTACGCCGTCCGGTTCATGAACGATCGCTGCTAGTTAATGAATGTTTTCTAGCTAAGTAGTAAATACGTCCTCGTGTGAACGGTGGCAGGGAAAGTGTGAGGGTGACGTGAATTTGTGCCACTCGCACGATCCCTCCGCACGCTCAGCGTGGACACGTAGTGGCATCCCAGTAGACACCCAGCTAGGACATTAGTGCATATGAGGACATCTATATTAGCTCACATAGACTCTATAATACGAC
>MNPL01003716.1:3302-19681 GCA_002081605.1 Tropilaelaps mercedesae | reverse complement strand
TCTGTCACCGTTGTTAGCCATGTCTGTGTAACTGTTAAGTTGCGATTGTTCGGGTAGCGGCGGTGGTCACTGCTGCTGCCGTCTGACGACCCTTCAGCGAGGTGCCATCGCGGGTCCTAATGTGCTAGTCTACGTTGCTGGGCCCTATAGCTGGGGAGAAGTTCTGCTGCTACACGCGATTAAGTTCAAAGACAGGCGATTAAATAACACTGTTGAATCCCAAACTTGCTTGCGCGAGATGTCTGACGCCTCAAGAATATAACTCGGCACCAAACGAGAATGCGCAACATAACGAATGTACATACATGTTTTTTGCAAAGCTATCATATATATGTTCATCGGTAGACCGATTCGTGCCTTCACGGCTAGCGTAATTTTGCAAAAGCTTTCCGTCCAACAGCCCCCGTAGACTGGGTTTGTGCACGGGCGCTATCGATAATGTCACAGTTGTAGACATTATTGTGACTGTTGGAGTGGTCCGTGCGCGAGAACGCGTGCATTCGAAGTTCTTCGTCGTCCATGCAACTTTGTGTGTCGAGTCAATATTTTTATGGATGTACGCCTGCTTTTGACAGATCAAGTCGTGGCGACGTGTCCAACAAACACGCTCAAACTTGAGTGGGCAAGTCCGCCCTTTGATTACAGGAAGTTCGGAATGCATCGCCACCTCCTCCGTGCCCTCCATGGAGTAGCCACGCACGACATCCACACTCGCACATAACTTCCCTAACAAAGGAGGCATATGTCGAAGTGCACTCATATGAATCTATCTATCTCATGTATGCTGAGTTGATCTAACAACATTCAACGCATTTGCATACACGTGCTACGAAGAATACATAATAATAGCCGGCTCACTAGTTCAGGAAACTGACCCAGCCACTGACCGAGTCCTATGGAGCATTCTGCCATAGGGGAAAGGTTTGGGATGAGACAACGGCCGAGTGGCCACACCTTTGAGCGGCATATTCATCTCGTTTCAATTGTCTGCACAATTCTACCTCGTCCGTGCGGTTTTCTCGGCCAATAAACTCGGGTACAGACTGTTCCCGCTAGTAGCTAAGTGCCAGAAGGGATACCTATACGTCGTCGACAGGTTAGAACTCCAGTACTGCATGTTTCCGTGATTGTTGAGCAGAGAAGAAAAAATGAGCTTTCGTACGTTTGTCCGCAGTAGCAGCAGCAGCAGCAGCGGAAATTAACCTGAATTGTAGATAAATCGACGAATCTCAATAAGATTGCGCTCCATCTATCTCTGAGTAATCGTGTTAATTATATGGCAATCGACCACTAAAGCATTCTACTTCCAGCCGGTAGGGAGCGCGCAGATTGGGGAAATACGCGTATGTGCTGACGAAGCAAACGATGTTAGACCCAAGATTAATGGCCGAAGATAGCCGATGGTTAATATCGCAATGAGCACCGTCAACTAACTCCTCGGTGGATCGGTCTCCGTCGACGGCTTGGGACTGCTTTCGCATTACTTCCATTAGCCTAACTACATAGGAATAGGCATCGTGTCACGCATTGATTATGCGAAAAAGTCTATTCGCGTACTAGTTTCGTTTGCCAAGTAGGCTTGCGCGCATTTTCTAAGTTCATCTAAGTTTGACGAAACTTGTTGTGTTCTGCATTAGCTCTGATCCTAAGGATTTCACGTACGAAAGAGAAGGGGGTATCTTACATATGCACGAAATGTTCGTACGAGCTGACAGGAGTCATTTCAAACAAAGGTCACAAAATACGCTAAGCGCTAGGCGGTTCTCAGCTGTAGACGGTCAAATTGTAAACCTGTAGGTCTTCTAGGTATATTCTATGTGTCGATGACGACTCAAACGAAGGGGTAACACCTTCGACCACATATACATCTGCACGGTACTTTCTTCTGCTGCACCACAAGGTCACGTACGGTTTCCTCAAGCCACCTATAGGGCTAAGCAGGGAACCTTTTTCCTAATGTACGAGCACGTCTATGCACCCCCACTGGAACATGTAAGTGGTCGTCTCACGCGAAGCGGATGACTCTGGGGGAACGAGGAATATTCACTAGCGGCCGCTCAACCTTAGGCGAGGCGACAGGTAGGTTCGTTAGTGCGAAACGCCGGAGCCTGTCGGGCTGGTCGTGTGACAGACATAATTTATCGCCGAGATCTTGTCGGCCAGGATATAATCTGCGGTGGCAGTGTGGTTGCTCGTTTTGAAAGTTCCGAAACAATGGATGTTCAACCTGCATCAGCCGCTCGTGTCGCCGTCTCCGCGCCGCCCGCGTCACTCTGTTCGACCGTTTACCACTTACTGCTGCTGCGGGCCGTCGTTGGATGAAGACCGCGCAGTAGTCACAGACACTCGAGCGGCGACCACTGCTCCCGTATGTGTAGTGTAGCACAAACGCAAAACTCCGTCCGCCCGTGTTCCGTGATAAAATCACGCCAGGAAAAAGACGGCAGGAGTCAAGAGACGAGCCACGAGGTGTGCCAGCGAGCGAGGGGGCACACCAACGACCCAAAAGAGATTGACGCAGTATTTTGAGCCGTTGAAAATGTACAGTTCTATTCAGTCATGAAAAGAAGGGACCTTTAGAATTGTCTAGTAGCGGACGCTGACACAATGCCGAGGGGTGCCGCACAAGGCGTCGTAGCACCTTTGTGTCTTGCGTAACGACAAGTGCACTCCGGCCTTCCTCAGAGTCTGTCGTGCCATTGGGACCATAGACTCTGCTGATACCGTTACGAAGAGTGCGATACGAACTTCTGCACACGAACTTCAAGCAGCGAGTCGGCTGTCTATTCGTCGATTGGCACGGCCGCGCTGCTGAGGCATCAACGTGGCGAATGGGAAATAGCCCCACGATAGGCAAAAAAAGTACTCATCGTTCGCTCGTATTAGTAAAATCCGCAAACTGGAGCAAAACAACTGCATTGTTGGCTGTGGTTTTGACAGTACAAAGCCTTGTATGGTCTTGTCGGGCAGGACTGATCACGTTGTTTTATCGACACGGAACAGAGCGACGAGTCGTTGAAAACTCGTTTGGCTGCGTGTGAATGTACGCGTTCGCCTGCATGCACGGCGAAGTTCTAAATTGGAGTGTGGAAATGATTGCTGTGAAGAAAATTGCTTTGGGGGGACGCGCTCAGTTGCGTATGCATGTTCCATCCATGCTCAAACTAGCGTAGCGCTTCCACGGCATCAGGAATATCTAGCCTGTTCATTAGAGATTGCCGTACATCCCGTACGGCTTACTTATGAGATTTTTAAGTTCAATTAATTTTGGCAGTTCCGGGAATAATTCCAACTGTGTGAAATCCTCGGGATTTCTGCCCTGTAGTCGTAGTATGATTACATGTTCTTCTCGAACCTCTATTCGTACTCTTGCCGATATGGAATTCTGCTGGCACCTGCATGAAACCTCTAAAAAACATTTGTGATATTTTTATGGGACGTTTGTGTAGTTCCTGTGTACCTGGGTGCCTGTGTAGTTCGGTTCTGTATTTTTAGGGCTCATCGTAGTACCTTTGTAGTATGTCGTGGTGTCCCCTGAAGCCTAAGAGTCCGCGGTATTTTCAAAACTTAAGGGCTAAAGCTTTAGATCCCCTGTACCTAAACACCTCGAGAATCGTCTCGACATTTTAGTGTTATCCATAAAACTTTTCATTTACGTGGATTTAACTGCTGTATACTATACCGTGTAACCTATGCCGGCCGTTGTCCACACCAAAGGTTTGGTAAATTCCGGTTTACTCAATTGCAGATTTTATTTGCATGTACATTAAAACAACCAAGCATAAGACACCTGTCTTAAAAATGTTTTTCACCTAGGTTATTTTAAAAGCTATAATGAATATTACCCCCTTTTAGTTCAGATGCTGAATCAATACAACGATATGCAAATAGCATTATTCCTGGGTTCACAACAATTTCTAGAGAATCATACTAGGCAAGGTCATGACTACATGTAACAGGCATAAAAATTCAATTTTATGAAAAAATCAGATATTCAGAATATCGTCGACGTAGGCCTCTTAATCCTAAAAAAAATGTTGAGGGAAAAAATGTTAAGTTTACTCCTAAGAAAAGAGTAATAAAGTGAATTTTTAATATTTAATTATTTAAATAGAAACCAAATATTATAGGGAATCAGTTAATTAAGCCTGCTAAAATAGAAAATACTGCTCCTATACTTAGAACATAGTGAAAATGTGAAAAATTCCGCTAATTATGAAAAAGAATCCGCAGAATGGCAAAGACGTCACTGAGAATACAATGTTTGCGCGGTGAGGCTCCCCCTAAGTTGGGTGCCAAGTTGGGTCAGGGCAGTCTCATTATAAAGTCAGCCATTATTATACAGTTTTGCCTTAATGATGATACAGTGCTAGCCTGCTGCCACTTAAAAGAGACGCAAAATCATTAACAGCTTTGACCGAACTTTCTAAACAATTCACTTTCATGGAGAACACAACCGCTTCACATTCAGACAATCGTCGGAAGGTTAATCTGCTTGCTCACTTATATCGGTAGAACTAAAAAAAACTTCGTTCAACTTATCGTACTCTAATCTTATCAAGTGTTATGATTTCACAATAATGTACACCGTGGTTACGAACAAGGCGTTCATTACGTACGAATGTAGTGGCTTTTTTTATTGCAACACACTCCTCCTCGTATCAATAAATTCTTCGCTTGCGCCGACATTGGACAGGTACGGACTTAATGTGTATGTGGTCAAACAACGATTACAGCCAAACGCAACCGCTGGCGGAAATCTGCAGGCATTTTAGGGAACCAAGTGTATACGCCTAACAGCAACAACAACCTCTGCGTATCAGTAAATCTACATTAACCGGAGCTTGTTCAAACGCAGCTCCGTGATTTATTATTCACTTTCGGCAATTTAGCGCTCACGTGCCTTCAATGGACTGCTTAAGTTTCGTATTGAATGCGTAAATGATAAATTATGTCGTTAATAATTTGTCCTTGACAATGCTAACACGATTTCATGTGGCAATCAGAAGAAGTGAATGTTTCGTCCCAAGTCATGGTAATAAGGGTAATTATCTTGATAATAAAAACGATGCTATCCCACGAGGTGGCACCGACATTGGCTGATACGCTTTGTCTAACGCTGCCACTCGGCCGAATCGATTGTTATCAATAAAAATTACCCGAACAACCCGCCGGAAAAGAAATCTACGATTCATTGTATTGTTTACTTTATTTAATTTTTCCAGCTTAGCACGTATATAGGCTGCGTTTTAAGAACACATTAGAAAGGGCATTTCTACCCTTTGTGCGAGTTCTACATATGAACAGCCCAATCTAATTACAAGGGGTTGTGATTTGTCACGCCTGCATTCTTATCACAATTCAGCTGGCAATGTACAAGTAAAATGAGCGTTGCACAATACAGCTATCCGAGAACGTGGTTCACTGCCTTCTACACGTCACGTTTGCTGCCAATTCGTATGCTGTAGTCACCGCTACAACATCGAAACTGCGCTTGCTATAACAGTATAGCATCGAAAATGAAGAGTTATGTTATAATATTTTTGAGCTGAACCGTGTGCTCAGTATAACGCCGACCGCTTCCCCCAGATCAGCCTTGATCGTTTGAGGGTACTAGACTCGTTATCCAATCAATTACAGCATGGACAAATTACGGTACAGATTTTCATCTTGGGTCAAACGTCGCTGTAACTTTGAAGGTTTGCATTTAGCTTTCCTAAACACTTTCGTGTTTAGGAAAGCTAAATGCAACGTTTATTTAGAGGCGTGGATACGTACATGACACCAGCACGTGTCAGTCCGAATCACGGATGAAGAGTTACCATGTTATTCAACGATGATAAACGATGTCCACGCCGCTTGAGATCCTCAGCGAACCGTTTATGTACGACAGAGAAGGTCATCAAGAGAACATTGCTTATTTTCATGCCGCTAGGCATATTATCTAGGGTGGCTATTGCAACGACTACGACCGTACCGAAATTTTTAAGAAGCTACATCAGACCATCTGGCGTGTCCTTTAGGCCCAGCTATTCTCTACACTTAGCCATTGAAGTCCTGACATGGTAAGATGGTTCCGGTATATGTACTAATGCAAACTATTTCGAATCTCGAAGAATGATTAGTCTCACGAGGGACGTTTGCAGAAAAATTGCTCAACACCGATGGCGACTGCCGGACTCGCGCAATGTGTCACTCGGATAGCTTCTACGCATGATAACGAGGCAATGCCATCGTCGGGCTCGTCTTGCCACGCAATTCCTAACCCAATTTCATCATCTCGCTATAGTGAGGGCTAATGAGCCCATATGAACGTACGGCTATTTTTACAATGTACTCGGAAGTTATGTTAACCTTCACGAGACCAGTCTAGCAGGCTCGTGCGAGGATATTTCTACCCGTTTGCCGGGTGCGGATTCAGATTTGCCTATTTTTAGAGGTACGAAATAGAATGTGTACACAAACACTTTCTAAAAACATCAGGCATATTTTAAGAATTTTCTAAATGTAAGTTTAATCGTATCGTTACAACCTTGTCGAATACGGAAATGCAGGAGCTAGAATAGTAGAATCGCTCTGGTGAGTCTTTCAGGCAATCACCAGCGAGGCTACGAGGTGTGTACCTCATGGTCGTAGGCGAAAAGACATTTACAACTGGCAGCCTATTTTACTTGTTTAGAAGAACGATTTCGCCTCCTTAAAGCTTGCATAGTAACCTAATAAACCACTTAGGTCTCCATTTAGGAAAAGCCTTTCAGACGCCAACCTGTTAAATTTTAGAGCGCTGTTTCCAAACCAGAGCAGCGAACATAAGCCATTACCCCGGCTCTCCTACGAGGTACCTGATTAACACAAGACGGCTCCGGCATCTCCCAAGTTTCTCCATCTACTGAACTAGATCTTAGCAGTTGTGTTCTCGGGCGACTGCTACAGCACGCTCTCTAATTGGCACGCGAATAGGAAAAACGCAGGAGTGAAACGCGAAAATTCATTCAGCTGTCGCGCCGATCTCAAAACCAATGTCGATGCAGTTTGTGAGATTATCGTGTACGTACGGGGAAAAAGGCAACGAGAATAGTTAATGCGCAGTTCAAACATTTGGGTTATTATTTCGCCACAACGATATGAGCCATAGTACATCTCCATCTTTCGTCGCTGACAAAATGGATTGATTTGCAAATGGATTTGTGATTACCAATTTTGGCTCATTTAGAAGTCTGTTTCGAGTCTTCATCGCCGTTTGATGTCTTGTGGCGATTGCTGCTTCTGCCGCGGACGCCACTGGACTGGAAGAGCGGCCTTCGAGAGCTCTGACCTCGGATATAGGCAGACTCGATCAGCAAATTACGGGGCCCAAACGCAGGGCTACACATTTCGCCCATAGAAATGCGTCACCCCCCGAGGGGGCACCGGAGCTACCGGGGGGAGTGACAGTGCTAATTTGTTGTGAATAGCTCGCTTATTTCCGGCCCCGAGCACCCCAGTCTACCACGTACTTCTTACAACTTAAGTCGAGAAACGCGACAACTAACGCAAACGAACCCTCTGTTTGACTTCCTCGAGTCATCGGAGGGGGGGCATTCACGTTAAGTCCGATTTGAGCGGCCTTTATTGAACGGGTGGTGCTCACTCGTAGCTAATTTGTTGGCGCAAACGTGGGAAATTCAAAATGAAATTGCTCAGTAGAGATAACTGATATTGAGGCATCTTGTACTATGAGGAAACTGCTGAACGCTGGGCGTATTCGGTCAAAATTCAAACATGGATTTAGGAAGAAAGATGGACCTGATCCATCTAGTTAGTGTATGAATTGCTGCCGCAACTCGTTCGCGTATCACTTTGGTAAAGGGGTGTGAATGCAGATAGCTTTTAAGCGACTCTGTGGACAACACTAAAAGTATACAGCCGATAGTCTGGATCGAGGCTAAAGCAGAGGTTCTGTATTGATTGAGCGGTATTGAAAATGTCCTCAATCATAGGCGTCGTAGATCTTCATTCCTGGCTACTTACCCATTCATCCGAGTACTAATCGATGTCTACCCTCATTCTCGTATCTAAGTGATGGATTTCATTGGAAGGTAGGAATAAACGACATTCCAGTTGCTGAGAGAGTATCTCTGCTCTAATGGCATTTGACGAAAGACGATTTCCAGTTTACCACGAGCTAGTCATTGGCCTAGCAGATAGGCTGGTAAATCCAAAATATAAGCCTAGTTTCTACAGCGAAAGTTGATGGAGTGAAGGAGTACCTGTACCTCCCCCGGGGTAGATTAACCAAGAGTATATTCTTAGAGATAATTAAAGGCGAACAGACGAGCACGTAGATTATATGCGGCTACACAGACAAAAATTTCTCAAATGGCTGCCGCGATAACCATATTGGAGAGTGCCGCTCTATTAATTCCAAAATGGCGGGTTTGAAGCCCAGCAGACGCGCATCAATGCCTTAGGGACTTGCTGGGCCATTAGCATCGGCCCTTTGGGGCATTCCGTGTAGGATTGCTGCGCGCGATTGTCAATCACCTTCCCGTAAAAAAGCGGTGTCAACTTCAGCCAAATTATTTCACTTCTCAACTACGCAAACCTAATTGCGTGTTTTAGAACAAACAATCCTTACCCCTCCGGCGAAGAGCTGTACACGCTGTCCCTTAAAGCATCCGCGATCATGCATTTAGACTATGCTCTTTATACAAGTAACACATCGTTAACAGCGGCGTTATCCTCCACTAACCCTCTATGCAGCATATTTATCGTTAGAAGGTTGATGACAGCGCGTTGTACTGTAATGTCTATGATTATTACGCCTTAGGGCATAGATACTAACCGTAACATAAATAAGATTTCTTATAAAAACAACTCTTCCGTGTTGGCTCTTACCGCCATTACGCGAATCGCCTCGCGCTGTCTAAAACGTATTTACCGGAACCGTGGTACAATGAAGGAATGATCTCTCGTTCCGGCAAACCAACGATGCTTCATTTTAACCTGCTTGTTGGCACATCTCGTCTCAGAAAATCCTCCTCAAGGAACGTGTGTCGGCAAGGACGCCATCCACAGAGGAAAGATGGAAATCTTAAGACGGACTTTCTTGTAGTGGAACATTTTTTGCTTCGAGCAATGCTCGCATTGTGTAGGCAGAGACCATCAAGCGTCCACATTTGTTGAGCAGTAAAAAAAACTATTACGAAATAGGGTCTCTAGGCGCGAAAATAATCCGTCTAATCTAATCTAATCGTCACGGAGCCGTAAGACAATCAGGGTATATTCCTGTCGCAATGCTCTACAGGAATATGGGTATCCTATATATTGTTATCTATCTGTTTATCCTACGTACCTATTTGTTTTATTACTGAGTATTACGTGGGTTCGAATCGTGGTCGCCAGGTCGGCTTACCTAACCACTTCATACGTTAGCATTTTAGTACTCTGTCGGCCAGTCGACGCCACGAAAGTTGGTTGACACTCGGCTTGTCCACGTTCTACGAAATAAGTATCGGCGGCCTTGGAGAACGTTGTGCATTCAGTAGTAAAAATATACCACTATCTTCACCTATGACATTAGGTGATGTCAGGTAGATGAAAACGGATGCGACATTTATGCCTCCCGATGTGCTAATAAAGACAGCAAAACTTACCAACCAATTATTCCAATTATTTGGCGTGTATCTTACCACACTACTACAGCGCCTGTTAGTCTTGCATGCATCCCTGATCATGAAGCCGATTCATTCGAAGATGATTTGAAATCAGGTAGTTAATGATTTCAAGCACTCCGAGAAAAGCTCCCTTTTTTACGTGTAATGAAGGTTGATTGTACTGTGAAGTTCACCAGTCACGTTCGCAAAATACGAAGGCGAGCGAGTTCATAGAAAGCCCGAAGTCATTACGCCACCATCACCTAATTCACTTGGACATAGGTTTGGCTAAAACGCCCAATACAAAGCAATAACTCAACAAGGCAATACGTAACCTGAGTCCCATTGGCGAAACTTGAGGCTCTTCTGGTAACCTGACTGCAGTGGCCTGTGGGTTCGTCGACCGAAAACCGGCCAACAAGATGAAACTTTTTTGCTTGTCGATGCTTATTACACGCACTACATATTATAAGAATAGCCCTTTAGGAATCAGGCTAGATTCTTTTGTCTGGACTAAAAAAGGTGGATTATACGTTTTTATGAATCTATTAAAAATATCTACATCGATCCAACCGGAACGCTACACGCTACATATACCCGATAAATTTGGAATCAATGCCGAAAGATGACACTAGAGCTTATCACATGAACGAAAGATTAGGGGTCAGTTGATAAAATGAATTTTAAAAACTCATCGAAGTGTGGGCTAGACCGCTCAGAATTGCAACTTGAATGCTGGCTGCCCTAAATTACATATCTTGGTATGACAGTGTCGCTTACAATTATCTACTGGATTTTTTGGGCCATCGGGTAGATTTGAATCATGACGGCTCTGTACAAATTAATAGGACAAAAGCTCATATGGTAAGAAGACTAAATATTTTATTATATGGTTCGTTAGTGATCATACAAACGCGTTAGTGCACTCGTGAAACAAACAGTGCTTGAGAGTTTGCGATTCTTACTTTATCGGGTTCGGGAGTCGAGCAACCTGGCTGGAGCGCTCCTCTAAGTATGATTTCTGCCATGAGCCATAATCTGATTCATTCTAAAGTCAGCACAATACAGCGAATACTAACTATAAGTCGAGTCGGCCGCTACCTAGAAATAAAATGCACCAATAATTTTATTTTGAACCAATCATTTATCAGACATACCTCAAAAGCTCGAAATGGGGAAGGTCTTGAGAAAAATGTAAAACAACGAGTAAGAACGTAGAGTCACTGAACCTCGACATTGAACTGGAATAACAACCACATTTAGTACCTCACAATTGTACTTGAACGCAAACATTTCACTAGGCAACAAAAAGACGCGACCACAACACACATCTAACAGAACTCTATTGGAGGGAGTTAACCTTGCCGGTGACTAAGCACACTCACTGCTTCTACAAAACGAATACCAATAAATGTTTCACCCATGCATCCGCAGCTACAGAAGGATGACGACACACTTCGCGACATCAAGGCGAATGGTCAGACAGCAGTCAGTCTGACCACTTCGCAACACAGCTAACAAATATTTATTCTAAAACGTCCAATACGTTGTCGGCTTGGCAACGTCAAGGATTCATGACACCTCTGACCAAAGGGCAAATAGGGGGCACTCGCTCAAATTTGCTCATATACGTGTGCACCCTGCCAGGTATTCATAACGCGCTTGCCGGCCCTCCTTGATTAGTTGCATCTGCTCTGTTCGACCCTGATGTTCAATTACTTGCATCTGCGGCATACGCTCTCACACAACCGACGACCCAAAGTATCATATCGACCCATATCGACAGCCACCATGAAGGTTGTTTAACATCGAATAAAAACCAACCAGAGGACTGCAGAATAAGGTTTCGCTGTTGAGGCCGCAATGATTTCGCTCGGCATGGTCAGAGCCTTCCCCTGGGCAATCATCCGAATAAACACGTAACACAACGAACATGCTCTTTTCGGGTGATCGATATGCCATCAAATATAGCGTCATTTTTAGGAAAATAGTAGAGAAACCACTCCGTTAATAGTACCATCATAATGCCGACGTAGTCGTGTATGATGGTAGCGAGTCGACGACGTCGTTCCTGAGACGTCATGGAATGTTTATAAATTCAATTCAGTTTGTAGATCTCGAACGTATCTGCGCCACGTCTTACGTAGTGGATTTAAAGCATTCTAAAAGACTCAAGAATGATATTCAGTACCGAAGGCTTCTCGTTTCACTTGAGCCAAAGCTTTCCGTGCCACTTCGCATTCGATCGTGTCGTTCTTCGTGGGACTGCGACCATACCTACGTTACGTTTGGGGAAAATCAATGTTCGCTCACCTTTGAGTCGATTAGAGTGAGTTCCGGCGTCCAAATAGGCATTTTATTGGATATTAGTGTCTGTCCACCTATTAGGTAGTTTCTGCGCCATCGCTGTGATGACGTGCTTGGGCCTCGTTCTGTTGAAAATAAAAACTGCCGTTATCGTTACCCATAGCAGAACAAGCACACTAGGCTCAAACACGCTTCCGTAAATAAACACCGTCAACATTGTGACTACAGGCCGATTCTGTTAACCTTCTGACGTTCCAGGGGAATCTTGCGCTGATTAGAAGACACAGTTGCGCCTCTTCACAATAGCCCAGATCTTGAAGTCAGTAGGTTCGTCAGACCACGTAAATATTTTGGGAAATGCCGATATCCTCTTGTCGTTTATTTAGACAAATCGACAGAATTCTAAATCACGATTTGGCCTATTTTTTAACAATTCAATAGCCAGTCCTGGCCAACTCGTTTTTGGACCTAGGCCAATCACTTTACTTGAAGATTTTTCAGTGAAATGCTTTGAGCGATTGTTGGTGCTCTATGAAAGTTCGACATCTCATTTACCGCGGATTATGATAGTGGGTCGGTCGCCTGTAGGATACGCTCGGAACGTGTTGTATGCAGGTACATCTAAATATTTGTTTAGGGCTGACCATCAGCCAACATTTAACGTCAACGGTAGCAGTTTTTGCATCACTTCTTCGTAAGACGGACCACCCCATATAAATGTAAATGTGCACCGGCGGAAATCGAACCCGTGCACCTACGTGTTTCCTCCAGTCGCCAGGCGCACACGAATGCACCAAACCACCGACATGCAGGTACATCTGGGCCTGTCAAAGACTACTTTTACTGTGCGCTGCATAAAAATCAGCATTTCAGACTCTTTTCATCGAATCTAACATCAAGCAAGTCCCAAGTTCCAATGTGTCGAGGCGCCAAGTTACAACTACTGATTAGAATGTAGAGAAAGAGAGCATTATCATCATAAAGAGACGTTTTTCGCCTGCCAGCTTCTGCGAGCTGTATAGGTCACGCCACAGACATAGAGAGCCCCGTTCATGATGAAGCCCCATCTGGCTAAGAAAGATAGAAAGAAAGAATGATACCTGCCTTTGCGTTAATTTATGCGCGACACTGTGTGCGACCGTGTGTGTGTGTGCGGGTGTGTGTATCACTGACGTAGTAGCAATTTGTTTCTTCCTAATACATTCCTCTGTTTGTGGTATCATACGGGCTTGGGAGATGGATGCGGAGCCATACGTGGTTGCATCATATTCTGCTCTGTCTCTCTCCCGCTTTAAAGAGCTGAGTGGCAAGACACGGTAACGGAAAAGCACCGCAAGCGCTCCTGCTCAGACTCTCGTCCGTCGTTCTTAAAAGTCCCCGTGTTCTTATCAATTTGTATCCGGTGGCAGATCATCAGCCGGGCACCAGACGACAATTTCCGGCTGGACTCCGGGGGGTCGGTGGCTGTCCCAGGCAATGCGCGTTCTTGACAACATGAGTTAATTCGCTCCTTCTGCCGTTTCTTCTTGCGCCTGTATCTCCATGAAACGAAACGAGACGGCGATTTGCTTTTAGAACGGAGCTAAATGCATCCTTCATCTCCACTTCACCGCTCTCATTCTCTTGGCGCTTTTCTTTCCTCCTTTGCCTCCTTCTGCTGGGCTTTCCACAGCTGCGCATCCTGTGTTTCCCACGTGGCAATACCATGCCTTTCCCGCTTCCCTGTTTTTCTAATTCTGCCGGCGTTCAACCCCCTTCAGGTAGCGACGAACGATTGGACGGCCATTCCAGCGTCAGGCGGAGGCAATTCCATAAACTTAGAAGAGTCCACGGCGGCTATAGCGTTGCCCTGTGATGAGATATGGCCAAGTCTCGGGCTCCAGAGGCGATATTTCGAAAGTAAAACACGACAGAGCGGACGTCCTCCAGCCAACCACCACTCTGGTCGCAAGACTCGCATTTCCCCGAGGTAAATCCGCGTTGGCAATTAGCTAATTTGCTAATCTTCGTCAAGACAGAATGCGAGATCACGGCAATGAAAGACAAGAAGGACAAGGATGGGGAACCTGGGGGCTGATGTGACCCTGCAGTTGACAATGGATGGAGAGGAGCGCCAGATGGCCGGGCATCCGCCATGGCGACAATGGCACCATCATCAGCAAAAGCAGGCGTAGTAACGGGTAACGGCGGTGGCGTCATATGTGTGCCCATCCAGGAAAAAACATTATTCGCCGTCAATGGCATGCGACGCTTTTAGTTAAGCAAACGAACGGCCGAAAGCTGTCGCCACCGCCGAAAGAAGCAAGAACATTATCGGCCGCCGGGTCGACATCCATAACGCACTACCGTTTCAAAGCGATCTATTTCAAAATGCTGCAACAGTCCATTATTAGACAGCTTAGCTTTATTTATATTTAACCCACCATATGACCGGGACAAGATCGATGATATAGGACAGCGTCTGCTATAGTCAATTGGCGGGCGCTACAAGTTTAGGTAACGACTGTAACGATGTCTTGGAGAAAATAGAAGAGAGGCGTAAAGAACGCGGATAGTAAATATGGAAAGCGGCAGGAGTGGGCATTATCTGATCTGGCTAGTACAGACCAACAGTTCTATAACTTAACTCTTAATAATACGCTTAATTAATAACGCTTAATCATAGCGCGGGAATCAACCAGAGACGATTTCTTTCTCTATGGACAGGTGTGCACCAGCGGTGAAATTGTTCAGTGCCGAATCAGCCGAATATCGATCATGATCGAAAGCAGCTTTGAACAGATGTAGACCACCATCAGGCGGTGCAATGCGGTGACAAGTCGGCCAAACATTTTCTAGCTCTGCGACTCATTGACCATTTCCGAGTTCGACGCCATTGTCCAAGACAGACAGTTCGTTAAGCGTATCTGCGTCTTTTCTGGTCGTACGCTAGTGGCTGTCTTTAAATGCAACCCCCGGCCTGATCCCTATTCGTGCTCACTTGGCCTGTTCTCGTTCGCGACCGTAATTCAGACGTTGAACAAACTTCGCTTGCCTATCTATGCATGGCGCCGGGTCGGTGTCACGGAACAAAACTACCGTAGCGTGCGCCCACTCCCTGTCACGACGAGAGCAATACTGACCGCCCCGCTTTTGGCAGGGTTTCTCAATACTCGGCCTTTATGGCCTGTACCGGCTCAATAACATCTCATGTCGTTCACATCCCCTCCTGTCGAGAGTCCTTCTGATTGATTCTTGCAGGACAAGGAGGATGCCTTTGGTGTCTTTCACTGCCCCGTCGTTCAAAGACGTTACGAACAGGGGGGGGGGCGCCATTACTAGAACTCGAGTCTACTCTCTGTCCTCGGCCGCCCGTACATCTCTGCCCTTCCTCCAACCCCACAGTCGCTATCTTGGATGCCGAACGACGGGCAGAGCTTCACTAAGAAGACTAAGAAGAAAAACGGCTCTTCAACGTTTACGAGACTCTTTGACTTTCGCTCGCTTTTTATTTGTCTACCTATCTCCCTGTCTGCGTCACTTCTCCGCCCTGTTTCTTTCGTGGGAATCGGCGTATGGGAGACGGCGTCGGCGTTTCCAACTTTTGTACCCACGCGGATCAATTACGGAAGTGGTCACGTACGAAAACCCATCCGCCTTTTCAGTCTTTCCTCGCGCGGACGGTCAGGCCGGAGCTCCTGATCGGAAAGTCGGCCCCTCGGCGGCCGATGTTAGCTACAAAGGCCTCTCAACTCGTTGAGGAGTCGTAGGATCTGCTCGGCCGAAGTGGATCCGCGCAAGCGATCGTCGCTTAAGCGGAACAGGCAGACAAAAGATTCCGCATACGCCCGCCTTCCAGCCAGTCCCACCGAGTTCTCCGCCGCTGTACCGACACGACAGCGTCCGAGAGGCGGCTCAGAGCAGCGCACGTATCCACGACACGTATTTTGCAAACGATTGACACGCTACTGACTGGCCGTTCTAGTGTCTCCTCGGTTGCCGCGGAGGGGGAATGCGTTTAAGTCGGAAACAGGAAATTGTCCAGAGCACTTGTAGACATATCCACCGCTGGATGTTGATGAAAAAAATCGTGACACATTTCACCGCTAATGCGTACTGGCTAATGGGTTCACGGTTAGCGACGGCGTTAGTCAATAACTGTTTTTAATTCTAAACCCTAAGTCATATTTCCTATGCACTTTGCTTATCTAGGCGATGAACAAGATAAACCTGTTCAAGGAGAATTTATCACGGCCATTGTTCCCTTGACCATTGACTCATGGGCTGTGGCACGGCTCAGATTCGAAGGCGCGTACATCGCGCATTGATTACTGCTGCTGTTGCTGCTGTTGCTGTTGCTGTTGCTGTTGCTACTGCTGCTGCTGCTGCTGTTGCTGTTGCTGTTGCTGTTGCTGCTGCTGTTGCTGTTGCTGTTGCTGTTGCTGTTGCTGTTGCTGT
>MNPL01003715.1:8706-28402 GCA_002081605.1 Tropilaelaps mercedesae | reverse complement strand
ATATATATATATATATATATTGAACGGGTGGGCTTCTTTTGTGTATTCTCGTTTCGGTCTATGAATGTGTATACGCGTATAGTATAGGAATACCTGGATATATCGCATTTGTACCGTCCCGCGCATCTTTGTTACGTTAGGTTTTTAACCCTTCACCAACTGTCGGACATGCGCGTGGACGTAGCTTACAGAGAAGGAAAAACGTATTCTCAATCTAGGGTCGCGAGACGGGCCGCCAATATTCGCACATAAAAATCACACCTTGTGTAAGCTGCTAGTTGTATACAGGTAATAAGTTATATGTGTGTACAAGGAGAAATAGATATATTATACATACACGGTAGTGTCTAGAAAAATGGTAACAGTAGTAGCTGTTGGGTTAGTAGCGGTAGTAATCGTATTTGCAATGGTTGATGTTGTAGTAACTGCTGCTGTTGCTATTGTCGTCCCGCGTCCTAATGAATGAAAATATAGTAATGAACAATGCTGCGAATTATTGATGTGGCCCTCGAAGGTACGGCCGCCCATTGTGCCGCTCGTTGCTTCGAAATTGATGTGAATAATCGACTAAATTCAACACTTTTGTTTGTTACTAGAAAGATGATTAGTTTTCGTAGTAGCATCACTATGATTTCGTGGCCGATGATGGCGTAAACAACACTGGCCATCGTCGCCACTTGACTGCTTGATGACGACCACGCAATTAAACCAGAAAATTAGTAGCGCACTGCTCGCTGACGAAGAAGGAATCGTTCCTTGACTTCCGTGGCATTGAGTTCCATCGTAGCGGTGACATCCGACGGGCCCAATAAAGCTCCAGGTCGTATTAGTTCGTTTGTTAGCAGTATTATGACGATTTGTTGCTTCTGCGTGCCTGTTTGAGCTATTTTAACTACACTTCTCGAAAGGATGCTTCGCTTACGCTGGCTAGTAATAATGTTAGTTAACAAATTAAGCCGTTTTATCACAATCTCCCCGTCCACGACAAGGAACGGCCTGACGCTTCTGCTTGCACCCATCTACTCCCGGTAGCTGCACGCGCTCTGGCGCTTAAACGATGAGTGTATATTACACATTGTACTGTATATTGTATGTGTAATGCGTGTGTGGTACCTGTATGTATATTGCTTTGTGTCCTGTTGTTAGTCGCGAAACATTAGACTCATTACTTTGACACGACTTTGTCATCTCGTTGATTGTAACGTACGTTACGATCGTATGTGACAGAAGATGATCTCCACAACAAGGTCAGCCATTAGCACCCTGCATCGTCCTTGACCCACCTAGATCACCTTTTGTGCATTGTAACCAGTCATTCAGTTATTCGTGCAACACGTCCGTTCTGTTTCGACACAGAAATGCTATCCATGGTCTAATCACATGTGTGTGTGTGTGTGTGTGTGTGTGTGCGTGTGTGTGCGTGCGTGCACGTGTGTGAGCTGAACCCGCCGTTTAGCCGCTGTGCGTCTCGGTGCGATGAGATCACCTCTATTAGCATAACTATTTAGCCGTTATCATCACCACAATCTAGTCATCGTCTGCTCAAAATATGCGTGCGGGGATCTATTATATAAGTAATATCTACGTTTGCGTTTCCCTGTGTTTCAAGTCGTTTTTATCGGAGCGGTGGGATAGGTTTCAACTGGTAATAGTATATATGCGTATAATGAATATATGCACGTTTCCTGGTTGCCTTCCTTGATCATATTGACACTGACTCGGGACACTGACCTCGGTCACAGTCGTTCTGAATATGAATAAAAAGAGTTTCAAAACCGCGGTCACTAAAGGACAGCTGCTAGTACCCTACGGGCACGCCTGACCTCAAACTCTACCGCCCATCCCTTACCGGAAAAATAGCATGCACAGTACATAACAGCGTTGTAGAACTGCACTGAAAGTTCCGCAAAGTTTGTGACAGTTGGAAACGATTGACACGTCGTTTCACAGACGAAAATTTGCACTCAACTCGCTCAAGGTACTCCTTACGGGCAGGAATCCCATTTTCTCTACCTCTCTCATCCTGGCCTCGCACTTACTTAGCCACATCCCCTTAGTTGACCTCCCGCTACAGCTAAATCGGAGGTTTTCGTCATTTCCATAATATGGCATTCCCACCCAAGAGACTTTGCCGCTTACCTTCCCCTATCGAATGCCCTGTCTAATCTGACCGGCGGATGAGGTGGCGAGCTACTTCAGGACGCCACTCGCCTTTGTCCGTTGCGGCATCTCCTTCCTAGAGGTAGCTCGTATCAGGTCCCCTCGGCATTAAGTGTACAACAAATACAGATATCCAGAGTATACGCCCCCAACAAAAGCCACTCAACGTCCATTCTGCCACAGTACATGGCGCTCAATTAACGCAAGCCAGACCACTTCCTTCCCACGTGGCGGTCCCGTCTGCAGACGCAGAGACCGCACCTACCACCATCAGCTTATCAAACAACGAATTACAGACCACTTCACCACTCGTTCGATTGGTGTGGCCAGAGACTTAATTAGACTTCTGCCAGCGGGAGCGGTCGCGATCCCTGCCGAAGCGGTCCTTTCCGCCAAAGTCGCCGCCACTCCTCTCAACCCGGGCCTCCCTTGGCTCGCGTGCGTCCTTGTCGTGTTCGCGTACCTCTCTCGTCGACAGATCTCTTGACGGCCGCGGCGGTAGCCTCCGATCTCTGCGGTCGTATATTGGACGACGATTCGTTAGCCTTCCGTCCCTGTCGGAGCTGGTTCGGGTGTTGGTATTGATCCCGTTCGGCCATTCGGCTTCACGGTTCCTCCGGCCTTCACGATTTCCTCCATTACCGTTTCCGATTGGGGCTGATGCTGAAGATGATGACGATATCGTCGTCTCGTTAGTGCGATCCTCCTTTGAGCGCTCTTGATTTTCCTGCCGCCCACTGGGACCCTTGATAATGTCCTCCACCACTTTGTGATTGAAGAACTCTTTGTAGTTGGCCAACGCTAGGGAGGCCGCTTGCCATTGCGCCTCTCTGAAAGAAATCGAAACCCGCACCTATAAGGCTCCATTGTACTATCTGAGGTATTTTCGAAATGCGTGGACATATTAAACCGATCAACGCCTTTAATAGAAGCGAAGAAAAAAGAAACATCACCAGCAGGTGAATGCCTTCAAGATCCTTCTCAAGAGAGCTCAGAGTTTAAGGCCTTTGTTTTCAACGCTCACGAACTGTTCGATGTTCTCCACATTCCGTGTGTCAGTGTTAGACTACACACGGCAGGTTGGCCCACTCTACGCCGCAAATGTCGAATGTCTAAATGTCTAAATCGTAACTCAAAGAAATAAGTGCAAACGCGCATAACGATAGATATGGCTCTGGTGCGCTAAGCTCTGTAAACAGTTGATGACGTAACTTTATATTATGCAATTGAATTGTCATTGCCAACTCACTTAATGCTATGTCCGCTGGCTGTAGCCATTCGTCGACCGCGGAAGTAGACAGCCACAGTATACCGTCTAGTGTTCGTAGGGCCGCTAGAATCAATCACTTTGTACAGTGGAATCTCTGGCTGGCCATTGCTCATGTGACGTAGCGTGAGACAGCATTGCTGAAGCTTGGATTTCGGATCATTCCAGTCCTGATTGCGGATGAAGTGCTCGAGGCGCGGGAAGAAGACGACCTGACAGAACCGACGACAGAAGTCTAGACCCTTGTCGACGAAGAGCGCGCCCAGAAAAGCCTCGAGGATGTCTGCCCGATCTTTTACCTTGAGACCGTTTTGCGACAGTGGGTACATCGAGTACTCCAGCATTCCTGTAATAAACAGCAAATCGCTAATCGTCATTATTGATTTCGTGTAGTTCGTGTGTGTGGACGTTTGCCCGGTCAATGGCATCGTATAGGGACAATGAAGGTGTCTGAGGTGTCGTCGTAATACCTCGTCTACGAATTGCAACAGCCGAAACGCAACGACGACGTAGCTCTACTGACTTACCTAGATCGTCGTGTACGACGGCCTGTGTACGGTTGTTGACAATCGAGCTTCGAAGCAACGAAAGATGGCCTTCGTGATGTTCAGGGAAAAATTTGTACAAATACTCCGATGACACCAATTGAAGAACAGTGTCGCCCAGGAATTCTAGACGCTGGTTTGAACCGCTGCGTTCATGCACACATACACACAGCAAAGAGCAAACAAATAACAGTAACTTTCAATGAACCATTCTATCAGTCACTCGATAAATACAGTTTACACAGTTCAAGTATAATCTTACGCCGTAACATACGTCCATTGAGGATAAATCGTCGCAACACTGAGTAATTCTCTCCTAGAAAAAATCTAGACATGCGGAATAACACTGACAGTGTCAGGTTGTTGAATCCGACGGAGCGATGAGTGAATGCTCTGGCAAGAAGTCGTATGTGCGTAAACTCAACGCCGATTTGCTGTTCGAACTTGGTGAGCTTCTGCAGGACGGGATAATGCTCAATCCACCTCCGATCACCATCTGGCTCCTGCAGCTGCAGTGGATGACGACGATAATTGCACCATCTTTCCAGAAGGTCGACGTATTCCGAGCCCCAGTCCATAGCACGCTGGTTGCCTTTGATGACATTGGATTACACGGAAAAACGAAACGGTCAGCCTTAGAATGAACAGAAAAAGTTGGTGGTCCTGTAAACTTTAGCAAGTTATCTGTGTATGGTTGCATGACACATGCTACGCTGCCTAATAACGGCTATTAGGCATGGAATAAAACTAAGTGTTAGACCTCACTGGGAACTGCAGGATTTCAGACATCCTCTAGGTTTTTGTCAATTTATTAACTATTATTGTTATTATTAAAGACGCCCTAATAGAGTTAAACTTTTACTGCATTTTTCAAAAGAAATGTTCGTGGCTAATGCATACTAAAACTAATGATGAGCGTTTGCAATCTAGTTCACATTTCGCATACATTCCTACGTCGCACGATTGTTGTCCGTACTACGTTTTTTACACTTTCTGCATAGATTCTAGCTTGTTTCTTTTTCATGGGGTTCTCTAATAATGCTAATGGCGCTAACACGTTATTCCAATCGTTCAGCGACTAGTTTGGGCCTTCCGCGTTCCCCCCACCCCTAGGTTCGGTAATCGGTAAGACATTACTTCGATGGAAGTCTTTAGGTTTATCCATCTTTAGCCCTACCTGGCGTCACAGTTGCGGTGATGGATGGCCTGAACAGGGTTTCTCCGAAAACCCTGTCGACGTGCTCAATACCGTGGTCAAGGAAGATGGCTCCCATGAGAGCTTCCAATGAGTTGGCCATAGCGTGCTTAAGCTCGAGATCGTGGCATAGGTCGGAACCGTGTGCGTAAAGCATAAATTCGTCGAGTTGAAGTTTCTGGAAACAAAAAGGTGCATATTCCAAATGACCCCAAACAATCATATTGTAACACATCGTAAAGAAAAAATGCAATTTTTCTGTCTGCAATCCTTATGAAAACCTGAACTGCATCCTCTTTAGGAGGTCTAGTTACTTCGCGCGAAAGTCACGCCGCTTTGAAAAAAAGACGCGGTTAGCTTGGAATCTTTTGTGCCCAGAAGATCTTCGGTGAGTCTTATGGTACCCTGCTCGATTTTAGCTTTCCCTGCATTCTTTCAGAGAAATCCCCTCTACTAAAGCTTGACGACTACACACCTTCGCCAGTACAGCTAAATGTTGATTCTGTACGATCGCCGCACGATACGTGGCCAGTCCACCCTCCTCGACATCGGGGAACATATGAAAAAGATGAATTGATGACAGGAACTCGATGACCGCGTCGCCCAGGAATTCTAGCCGTTCGTAGTGATGTACCGTCGATGCAGTCTCGATGTCCTTCGCCAGGCGAGACATGATCGAGAGAAGCATTTTAATACCTGCCAACAACATAATCCACCCAAATTGCAGAGAACGATCATCGACTGAGCTGAATTTGCGCATGCAGACGTAGACTTCCACAAAAACAGAAAACAGTCAACCGCACGACCGCGTCTACACAGCGCTTTATTCACGCGCATTACCTCATCATTGACGAGTGTCGCCTGACAACGACCAAAGTCTGATTTCTTCGACCATCGACGACAGCAATAGCAACATGAACATTCAAGCGATTAGCAGGGTTAGCGAAGAAGCGTTCGTACGCACGCGGGCTGTACTGAACGAGAAAGAAGGAGGAATCCTGCCACCCTGGTCGTCTTTTCCAGCGTTGCACAACAATCTTAGGTCCGACGCAGCGGCAAGTGAATATGCGCTTGACAGTCAAGAAAAAGGTCACTGCCGGATCGACTATCTGATGACCACCTGCTCTTCAAAGCATTTTTATAAAGAGCACATGAGCTCAGAAGTTTACCCCAGCAGTGACCCCGCTTTGTCAAAGGCCACCATGTACAAGATTGCTGATCCGATGACCAGTCTTTCCTCGATAGCAAACTGAGTCGAGAAACAGCACGCGGGAGAAAGCCGGAACCAGATTCCCCGCCATAGAGTTTTGTTGACCATTCGTTCGTCGAAGTTTCTCGATCATTATGCGACCAAAGGTGGGCGAACTGAAGACCACATACTCAACAGTCCTCACCAGGTTTAGCCCATAACGGATGGTTATGCAGGAACAGCGAGGGGTCTAGCGTCATGTTGAGTTGGCCCGCCGTCAACACCAGAATCGAGCATGGACATGATGCACTTCCTAGTTCTTAGTTTCCTCACATCGTTCGGTAGGCATCGGTGTTACTGTTGTTAGCGATGTTATTAGTTGGAGGGCACACATGCGCCTTGAGCGTCGTTAGGAGAGCTGCAGAGCCAACTAAATATTGTCCGCTCTCTTCACTTGACGGGTACCGTGACGAGAAGCGTTAATTCAGAAAGCGCTAAATGCAGCCCGTTACGAAACAGGCTACAGAATCGTACTAAGTGGAAATTGCGAGAGTGCCAAGGCGGTGAGTGATTCTGTAGCTGGAAGCCGGCTTCATCATCCTGTCCTGACTAGTGAGTAAAGAACAACAAGACTCAAGTGGTCGCAAGGGCAAGTAATTAGCTGATGTCGGCTCAGGCAAGACAGTTGCATAGAATAACAGTGGTAGGCTTTTTGCGTGAGCAGATAGATGTTGCGCCATTGCGACCAACAGTGAGATCGTTGGCGAACCAAACATGGTAGAAAACATCAAACAGAGAAAGTAGAGCAACTCTACTTAACCGAGACAGGATAGTAAATCTTCTGGATGCATGCATACGGGTTACGCTTTCCATAAAGTGTCTACGAGCGTCACCGTTATCTCTACTTGATGAAAATCTAACCCGGTAGAGAAATATGAGCGGACAAATACTTATAAACGATCTAAATGCCCGCGGAAAAACTTGTCAGCTCAAAGCAGTGCTAACAGGTGTTAGTGAATTGCTCATATCTGCGTTATCTGGTGTCGTCGATGAGAGTTTAAAGCGAACAGAAATAAAGTAATTCCAAAAACCTGCGTGTGCGCGTTGACAATCGTGCCAAATGCAATTCACTCTCTGTATAAATACAGTGTGTTTACAGAAATACACTCCCTGTTGCTTAAGGGTGCAGAACCATCCCGTATAATCATGTGTGTATACGCCCATCGGGTAAACAACATCACCGCTGGCTAACCTCTTTTTCTGGAGTAGAGATAAAGAACTCTTCGGTCTCCATACTCCGGCTGACGCATGCCGCAATTGGTCATCGAGTTACGCGCGTGATCCGGATTCGTCCCGAAGTTCTCCCGGTACGACGGATGCGTCAATGCCAGCTGGAACGTAAAGCGTTACACAGACCACACACGAGACACCGTTAATAAAGTCCGCCGCACATACTCCCGAAGCGGATGAGACGGCACTGAATTAGTTAAGCTAGAAGCTATTCAGTGTCAACGGATTAGACTATACGGTTATGATCAACGTTACGAGACGGCCTTACAGCCACGTCTGACAAGGATTGGTTACTATCAAGTCTGTTCGATTCGGCCCTCTGAGGCTCTCATACAACCAATAGTCAAGCCCCGGCCGCCCACTAACCTGTAGCAGAAGTCTATCGTTAAACTTGAGTTTGAGATTGTCCTCGAGTCGATGAAGAGATCCATGAAACCGAAGGTGGCCGATGAGGACGGGCACGACGAGTGCGTGCTGTGCGACGTCGGATCGGAGTCCTGTGCGGTAGAAGTTTTCCGAGCTAAGCACGACGGTCACGTCCCGCTTGAGCTCCTGCGCTTGCTTCAAATCCTGCAGCGCCTTCTCTTTTTTGGCCAGCCGCGCTTTGTCCTGGTAGTCGACCTTGGCCTTCGTTGCCAGGTACTTTTTGAGCTTCGTCAGTTCCTTGAGTGCTTTCTGGTACTTCGGATTGCCTGCATAACTCAACTGAGCCGGCCGCATGCCGAAATGCACAATAACGGGAAACTGCGATGGGTTCTCTAGCGACGGCTCGCGGTCGAGTTGATCAACGCGCAACGAGCAGGGCTTCATACCCGGCCGCGTCACCAATTGCCCCTTGATTTTGGCTTCGACCATGTCGATCCAGGCAGCGTCGTCCAACTTGGCCAGCTTCGGAATGCCCTCACGCGAGACCAGTGGGCGGTTATTCCTGAGCAGATGGCCGATGACCAGGTTGAGTGACAGCAGCTCCTTGCCCTTCTCTGGCAGAGGGCGTACAAAACGTGGCATTACATGGAACTGCGGACAGCCTTCGTTTGGCGGCTGGTCGTTCAGATACCAGTTGATGTCAACCAGCTCGAGCAGTTCCTTAAAAATATAGTCCGACAGAAGGTCGAGTCCCCGCACTGTGAAGTTGCTCGGGAACTCCTCAGGTATGTAGGCGATCAGGTATTCAATGTTATATCTGTAACAACATTAGTAAGGACACAGACATCGAGTGTTCGTGCGCTTCCATGTACGCTTCGATCATCGTACGTATGGTCCTGTTTTTCTGTAAATATTCTCAATGTGCGCTCGAGTCTGTTCCTTTTCTCTTGAACCTCTCTTCATTTCGCCTTCTCATCAAGCGTTTTTTTAAGGTTAATGCTTAAACGTTCCAAGGCTCTTCGCGAACAGGTGACGTCGCAAAACGTGCTGTAAAAAATTAAATCGGCGTTCAGAAGACATACCTTATGATCCTGCATGAAGGCAGGTTGTCAGGTAGCTTGTAGTGGGAGAAAAGCGAAAAACCTTCAAAGATGAAGTCATGGTTGTCATGACGAATTACGGTAGGAAACCGTTTAAGAGCGAAGTTTATCCTAGGGGTGATGGCCACCCTATAGTGGAAAAGACGTCCGGCGTTATTCGAGCTCGGGTCGCAAGGGGGTGATGGTGGCTGCTCCCCAGGGAACAGGTTATGTCGGATCCCCGTTCGTTTCGCCTTTACGCTGCACCGACATAACGGCCCGTCATTCATCTATGAGAGACGGTCAGACGAGAGACGAGAGAAATCAAATACGGCTTTAGATACTGGCTGTAGATATCATTACCCTCAGACCCCGAAAGAAAACCGGCAAATATCAGCAACAGTTTTTGATAGAAACGACGACATCGTTCGTTAGAGTTATGGAAAGCGTAACTCTTACTTATGTGGAGCGTAACTCCATTTAGCATCTGACTGCGTGTTCTTCGTATGCAACTACCCCTGGTCACCTCTTACCTCTCCGGCATCGTTGAACCAGAGCTCCTCGTGCAGCCGGTACGGATGTTTCTTCTTGAGCGCGAGTTCGGTGACATTATCTTCCTCCTCCGATGAGCACCATTCGCTGTCACTTGAGTCGTTGCTGCTGTCACTCGTCAGAAGAGGTCCGGCTTTCGCACCGCCGCTCTCCTGCCGACTTTGGCGCTTCTGTTTCTTTTTGTAGTGCATGCAAATGTGCGGTTTCCTCTTGGGTCGTTCGTACGGTGTCTGGGTGGCGCGGACGCGTTCGGCTCTCTTCAACAGCTCGTGCTCGAACTCTGTCAGTAGCTTTTCGAAGCGCTCAGTTGACCGCGTTTCATCCTGGAAGAACAAAATGAATAATACTAAAATCAGCACACCGACAGCACTTACCGCGTTAATTAATTAAAGTACGGTAATGCAACTCGAATAAAACGATATGAAATATGGTTTTCGCCGCGGTTTGGGCAGAGTAGCGAGCGCCAAGCGTCCAACCGATTTCGACGAAATCGTTCGGTAAAACGTGGCAGCAAAATGTCGATATGTTCCTCGGTCTGTGTGACGATATAACTTAAAAACAAAATCTGGCATGAGAGAAGGACAATTTTGTCAACCTTATTGGTGCTGTCTTTGACGAAGTAGAGTTCCGCGGGACAGCATCTTGTATACGAGGCGATCTCCATACGGTAATCTTCCTCCGAGATCTCCTTGCTCCCCGCTTCCTCCTCGTCGGAGCTGTAGTTGTCAGACGAAAAACGGAACTCCTTCTCTTCCTTGACCTTCTCTTTGTCCTTCGATCTATCGGCTTTGGAGCCGCGATGGTCTCGATGTCGTGAAGTTCCGCTCGATGACGATGGCTGGTGTTGATATCCACCGTTTCGACCGCTGCTGACAGCTCCATTCGTTTCTCTGCAGTGACCTTCTCTGTGGCTGCTCGAACGTGACGGAGCCGCACGCGGCCGCGAATCCCGAAAATTGCGAAGCGGGCTTCTAAGCGTCAGCCAAGATAACATCGACGAGTTCTTGTTAGTGCAATTAACGCAATAGAAACGCACTGTAATCCGCAATATCGAATGGATAGGAACACACGTTTTACACGTACCTATTATTCCGTCGGTGACCCAAACCCCGATGACTGTCAGCCCGACTAGGGCTTCGCGACCTCTCGCGTTTCACCGAGGACTTCACGGGACTTCTGGAGCGAGGTGACCACCGGAATGGCCGAACAGACGTACTACGAGATCCAGACCGACTTTGTTCACTGCAACTGCGTTCGCGCTTACTAAAGGTGTCAAATTCAAAGGAAGTTCACGTGAGCGCGTAGCAGTGGCAAGCATGACTCCTTCTCAAACTCCAGCAGAGCATCGTGATCCAAAAGCACGAAGAGCAACAATCTGAACTGAATAATTATTTTAACGCAACTCTGCTTCTGTGTGCTACTCATCTGACAGCGGTTTGAATGTATCACATAGCTACAGCACGCGTATTTTCACAATGGCGAATACAGAATGTGCTTACATGTTGAGATTGATTTCGCCGTAATTATTGTAGTCTGCTGATGACAACCTGTGTAGTCGTTGGTTCTGATGGGGCTTTTGAAGTGATCCGGAGATTACACAATCTCCTTTCGGAGTCATGGAGCTTCCATCAAAGCGCGATCGTAGGTCCTCGTAACGAGCCATCTCGTTGTCCCGCGGAGCCGGAGTTCCAGGTACCACTTGTAGCAGCGACAACGGACTTGAGACCGGCACGGGCGGCACCAATGGTAGACAACCGATTGCTCCATTCGGAGACGCCGAAGGAGCAGGCGGCCATAGGCCTCCCATGGCGCCGGTCGCCGAGAGCTGGCCATCACTTGCACCTAAAGGCAAGAGTAATGTTATGCTGCAAGCTGTAGGAAGCTGGCCAATGTACCTATATACACAACGTGTGAAAGCAAACGAAATAGAAAATAAGGGCACAACTGTGCATCGTAATTTACCGTAGGCACCTAGCCAATCTCAACAGGGCTTCTTGCTGGTTTACCTGTTGGTACCGCTAAGGCCGACGTCGCGTTCTGTTGCTGTTGTTGATGGTGCTCGTGGTGCTGTTGCTGTACCTGCTGCTGAATGCGCTGCTGCATCGACTGTTCAAAGTTTGTTAGCTGAAGGTTCACGTTCGGCCCGTGCAACGGCAGATGACCTGCGACAACAGCGTTCATCATATTGTCGTACTGCGGATATACCATTCCCGGAGCTGTGCCCATACAATTGCTGGCGGCGGCCATCGCCGCCTGGCCGACCATCGGATGGTGTCCAGCGTTGACTGCCGCAGCTGCAGCAGCAGCTGCAGCATTGAGTTGGCCGTTGACAGCCGCCGCATTAAAGCCGGCCTGCATGGCGACGTCGGGCGACATGTGCATCAGCGGCATCCCCATACCAGTCGCGCTCATACCGACAACGCCACCAAGGTGTCCGAGAGGGTGCGGATGAACGCCGCCCATGGCGCCGACCCCGAGTTGAGCAGCAGCGGCTGCCACTGCCATGCCGCCAATACCACCAGCAACGCCCGCAGCCAAAAGGCCAGGTGGAGCGAATAGAGCTGCGGGAAGTGCATGAGCGGCTTGTGGGTGCCCGGAGGCCGCCATCTGGTCGAGAAGGCATGACTGCTGCTGATGCTGGTGTTGCTGCTGCTGATGGTGGTGCTGTTGTTGGACGCCCAGCCATCGGGGGGTGGCCTCGTGGGGATGTTGGCCGCTGGCGACGGCCGCGTCAACCATCGCAGCCCCGTCAACGCCACCGCCAGCGTTCTGCTTATACATCTGGAAGCCGCAGGCGAACGTCAGTAGCAGGCGAATGTCGATCGGAAGAAAACGATTGCACCTTTTGCCCCTTAGAACGATACATGATAGAAGATATAGGAGCAATGCATGTGGGAGCAAACGGCTTTAGAGCTGGTAAACGTAGGCGTCATGCCAACATATAAAAAGGCACTCACTGTACTAACAAATTTGCTGTAAACGCTTACATTCGTACAACGTGCTGAGATAGCCATGCAATATGTGTTTCATATATGACGGCAGCGTTAGATGTTTGCATGCTCATAGGGGAGAGCGAAGTTCATCAAAATGGCGGTCGTAGGGTAGCAAACGCTTTGCAATATCAATAGTATGTGGCAGCGTGCATATGGTTTCTGATGCTGCTGTTGTTATTAAAGAGCTGCTTTGATAATGGTGTAGACGAGAACGACAGAGTCAAACGAGTAAGTTGTTCAAAACGGGCGGTATTCGTTGAACAAAATTTACGAGAAATCTTACAAATTCCAAACTTAGATTGAAAAAAAACAGATTAAGGCTAGTTCACCTGTCGTAGATAACAAGTTAAGAGGAAATCCAGCCATCTAAACGTATACATGCAATCGATTGTAGGTTTTAGATTTCGATTTATGAAACTGATCAGTGTTATATCACCATTGCTTTTTATGCACAATTGCACCAAACGCTAGTTACCAGTTTACAATTCCTTACCTATTTCGAGTCCAGACTTAATAGCGCGGTTCGGTATGGTTGTTGCGAGTCGCCTTTTAATTCACTGCCACAGACGTGACTCAAGAGCCGTCCGTCACTACAATTGGGAGTTCTAACTATTATTCTGTTGTTATCCATTAACAGAAGGGGGACTATGAATCGGCGACAGAAATTAACAGAATTTCACGAAAGAGATGCTGGCGGATTTTCGAGCACTTCAATAAATGAAAACTCTCAGCCACCTGCTTGCTTGTGTACCAACCTGTGGGCTCCGTCGTGACCTTCCAGATATTCGTTCTTATCCCGTACTCATCTCCAGCGCCTGCTGCTGCCCGACACCAGAAAATGCTGCTTAAAATTTTGCTCCACAGCGCCTTTATCTAAAAACAACAGAACGATCCACAGAAATAGAGTCGATGAGATCAGGGGAATGTTTATAATCCGTACGATGATGATCTATGACGCTTCACTGCTTCGAACTGTGCTGCGCCTATCTGCGGTCCTGCAGCGAACTACATGGCGCAACACCGGCAGCGCGGGAATATTTGAATTCAAATTTAAAGATGACGGAACGAAATTGAACAGAAGCGTAGAATGAACGACCTTGGATATACATATAAATACGTCACCGAGGACCGGGATACATACGGCATTACGTATAGGATACAAAACTTCTTTCTCATGAGCACGCCGGGCATAACAAACGCTTTGAGCATTGTTCTTCGAAAGGCCACACTGGACACACCCAAGAGATTTCTCCCTTACTTTTCAATCGATACATAGACTCACACCATCAATAAAGCCAACGAAGGCAAATATAGAGCTCCACATGGTGACATAGCATTATTACTATTATTAATAGTTATTAAAATTATTGTTCTCGATATTTTTCTCGCTTACTAGTTTCCTCAACAATCGTATTTTTTGCGGAAGGTGAGAAGGTCGTTAACAATACAAATAATCAATTCCCTCATCTATAGTTGGATAATCTACAAATACTACAACAACTTTAGAGGTTATTAGTCCAAACTTAAGATAATCCAGGAATTGCTGGTAGAGCGATAATACGGGTGCACAGGGAAATATACGTGTCATACATTTCTTTAAATATGTGTAATTCAGAGTGCAGCACAATCTCATGATAGCGTTGAGCACTGTGTACGGCTACTTGAGAGAAATTTTCGTGGAGGTATGGCGCGAGTTAGACAAGATGATTTTGGAGGTAATAAATCAATATATCAATATTTAATAAATCAATAAATCAATGTTTATTTTGCTTGAAAAGTATGCAATTTTTGGAATCGTTGGTGGCCGACTGCTAATGAGGTGTAAACTATATTTCTCGACTCCTAAATCGATAAAGGGTAAGCTGTGACACCTAGACCTGGATCTAGACATTAGGTCGTTTATATAAATGGGCTTACATCTAAAAACGAGCACTAATTAACCGCTTGTTAATGGTTTAAAATTTTGTTTAGGCCACAAACGAACTCCTGAACCACCACGTAGCACTTGGATTGCTGACGTTGTTTAACTCGAAATCCAGCTTGTTAATAAACGGCGACGTAACTCGCATATGGAAATTAACCCAGCTTGTTTCTAACAGCTTGAGGTTAACTTCGGCCGACCAAAAAGCGTTAACAAGTGACGAATTTATAGAACAACTATAACTTGCCGATTTTCGTTCTTAAGCACAGCTGAAGCCATCCGATGGACGGATGAATCGCAGTATTTCAAAGGAGATAGCAGGTCAAATGAGCAGCAGCTTTGCTCGTTTGAATTCTGCCCAGAATGAGCTTTCCGAAGGATGATTTCTTCCCGAAAGAACGATGGCATCTTGGTCAAAGGTGCTTTTCAAGTGTGTTTACGGCATTACTGCAGGAAGTCTGATAACATGAGCGGAGCACGTCGCCCTTCGACATATAGACGAATTTCTTTCGAATATCAAACGCTGCTGCTCTGTGTTACATAGAATACCATCCCGCGCGGTCCGCTCTGGCATTTAGCAGCTGGGCTGCCACAACTTGATGCTGGTCCGTTTGTCCAGACTTAGGGCCACTGGACGTCCTTTACCTTTTTCTAACTTTTTTCTAGGAAACACCAGAAAAGTCCTATTTGAGTGAAGCCACAGATTTATCACTGATGAAAATTGATCGTTTGGTTACTCATTTCAAATAGCAGTTGACATTTCTCTAACTTATTGCCATGAGGGTTGCTTTCTCAAACATGCAGTACAATAAAGCGTAACTCATTTTCTAGAGAACTACAGAGAATGGTGATACGCAAGAAAACATTTCGAAGCTCCCCTTTAGAATGTTGTAGGCATTTCTAACTAGTTCTTAGGGTCCCCATGTCGCACTATGAAATGCACATGTTGTACACTTTTTGAAATGAACGCTTTCCATAACGTATTTATATCGAGTCCGAGTACGTACGAAATTATTTAATTACGAAACCATCAGGAGAACCTTTGATGCGTTCTACGATGTATGTAGAGCTGGCATGGCATTAGCAAGAAACTCGAATGTGTATTTTGTGTCTGCTGGTGAATTCTTATTGGGTCTGTAGTACGATTCGAACGCTTGGTGTCTAAATGAAAGACAAAATTGAGCAGCTCGAACGGGACACTTAGAAACTGGGCTCTTTGGAGTCTGGTTTGTGATTTGAGTTGATGTGATTTCCTTGGAAAATGCCTATTTCATCCGATGGGGCCCTACGTGTGAAGCCTAATGCCAATGCTAAAAACGTGGCCAGATTGAACCACCTGTAATTCAACCTTAAGTTTGGGGAAAGTTAATATGATCACAATTCTGAATTCGTGGAATATCTGAATGTCTGAGGCGAGGTTCTTCGTCGTCCGATGAAGAACCTCACCTGGACGCACAATTGTCACTTTGAAATTTACAATCAGTTGAATTACGCCTTTATCAAAAAAAGTTACTGTTCAGTCCCGGCTGGCGCACTGTTCCGTCAAGGGAACACACGATTCGCGTACGGCCAATTCGAGACGCTCAGGTGTGATTTTTCCATGAAACCACAGGCCCCTGGCGTTGTTAATCTTCATACATTCGTCAGCTGCAGAATAGCCTGCAGGATATAGTGGCATCTACTATTGAGACGTCTGATCGTTTGCAAAAATACATTGGAGTGTATCTCATCATCATCATAAATGGCTAACAAATCAAAGTGTGACACTGTTGAGAGCCCGTAGGCCATCTTTACATATCAGGCAGGAATTTTTCTTGGACCAACTACCTAACGGCTATCAACTATCAGCGCTACAAGACAGAGGGGCGCATGTTTAAGCGAAGAAAGGTCAAAATATGTTCATCGCCGTCAGCGCCGAGCTAGAGCATATAGTACTACCGCGTTTGTCACGCATGCCCTCTCTCATGTGCACGCACAGTTCCTTCTCGTAGGGCAACGATTTCAAATAAAGACTAAGCTTGGTTTTAATTTCTGTGCAAAAATAATGCATAACAGGCCCATGTATCACCAAAGCTGTCTGCATACCCTACATTTGTTACTGCTATATTTAGTTATGTGTGAATCACCAAGCCACGTTGATTGGTTGATGATTTCTCAGTCCGCGACAGGTATGACTTCGCCTGGGTCTTGTGAGAGCCAATCGTTTGCCTGAGCATCCCCCGTTAAGTTTTACATGCACCGTTCGTATATCTGCTAAAGGTCATTGCTTTTGATCGCCTCGATTATCCAGCATTGTCTAGCCGTTAGCTAAACGGTCATTTTTTTCGTTATGAGGCGAACACTTTCGTAAATTTTCGTCATTGTCGCCATGTCTGGCGCTCGAAGTGGGAGCCTCAGCTGTACTTCACTGACCTGATGACTCATTACTAATCGCCATAGAGACAAAAACGACAGCATCGTTCAGATAGGCCGTAAACGTTGATTCGTGGTGGAGATTGCTAAAGGTGGTAGATAGGCCCGACTACAGCAGACGTAGGCGAGGATTTTAGGCAAGAATTGTAGACGAACAAAGCGCACTGCCGGCGTCTGCTTGGCAGACATTCGAGCCGCGCCCTGCGTACTGAAGGCCTCTCCGAAGGCCCGAATGGACGATATCGACAGTAGCGTCGACTGGACCATCGTCTCCCACTGCCGCCGCCGCCGCCGCCGTCGCCGCCATGCCATCGGGCTGGCATAGCCACTAATGTTGCTGTGGCCCTTCTGTTGGTTGGTTCCCTTCCATCCGACAGGCACTTCACCAGTCCGATATAGCTCGACCGCGCTGTTGTCCAAGGGTGAACTGACTCCCCCGCCTGGAGCGTTACCGGAGCAGCTTAGCCTCGCGGCTGGGCCGCGTCCGGGCTCCGCGTTCGCTCCTACCGGTCAAATGCTCATACCACGACGATGGCGGCTTCTGCGCTTGAGTGGGCCGCTCCAGACGCAGGAGTGCAGACTAACTGGCGCTCCATAGCGTCCGAACAATCTGTCCGACCAGCAGCATCCGCCGCACAAGACAACATCCGACCGTCGACCGGGACTCGTGAAGCGTGAAGTGGAGCCAACACACCGGGGTCCCCCTTCGGCGAGTGGAACGCCGTCCTGTGTTCGGGGTGGCGATCCGCTGTTGTTGACTGTGGTGGCGATCGTCGACGTCGTTGTGGTAGTGCCGAGCGCCGACGAAGTCGTCGAAGACGACGACGACGACGTCCGAGCTTCCCGCGACGTTCGTCCGGTGGGTGGCGCCCTGGTCGTCTGTGCGTTGGACATCAGACCGGGCACCAGAGTTACATCAACAGGAGCGGCCGTCAGTTACGAACCGCGACGGAAACGACGGGACGGTCCAAACCGTTCTCGTCGGCGCTGGCAGACGGACGACGACGACGACGACGACGACTCTCACCGCCGACGGGGAGAGAAAACTCGCGCTACAGAGAGGCTCATTGTCAGGCTAACAGCAGCCGAAGCGCGTGCAGAAGTAGCTCGCTTTTCTGTCTCTGCGTGCGACCCCCTTTACGCATCCACCCTCTTTCTTCGTCTGTTTGCTGCTGTACGGGAGGAAGAAAACGCCGTACCAGCAACATCAGCCGACAGGACCGGCTCCACTGCCGTAGTTGGAGCAAAACAGCGATGAAGACGGCGGCGGTGACTCTGCTCCTTCGTTCCATCTGTCCGTCTCGTCTGTTCCAGCCGTCGGCCTTCTCCTTGGCCACGGTTTGACTCCTTCGTCGTGCTCTGATCCTGTCGATCCTGGCGCTGTTGCTGTGGCGCTCCGTCGACGTCTGCTTTTGGGGCTCGTCGGCGATCAGATCGACATCAGCCACTCGCGGCGGCACCGTCAACAACGCGGCCGTCATTACAGCCGCTGGCCAGGCCGCTGTTGGTGTTTTCTCCAAGAGTTAGTTCCTCTCGTGTCGTGTGTATTTGTACAACCCACTGGACGAACGATCAACACGCAGTAGTAGTAGTACTAGTAGAAGTAATAAAAGTAGAAGTAGTAATAGTGCTGCTGCTGATGCTGACGGCAGAGGTTTGTGAGCGGAAGGAAGCAAAGCGACACAAGTATTTGCATCGGCCACCGAGCAGTTGGGTTGTGGCCTAGCGACCTTTGTGTGGGCCTGCGTGTGTGTGTGTGTGTATGTGTGTGTGTGTGTGTGTGTGTGTGGGTGTGTGCCTGCATGATATGCGTATGTGTGTACGTGTGCTTCTGGCCACGCCAAGCCAGGATCAACGGAATCGTCTAGAATCGACTCTCGGCGATTACTCGGCATAGCTCGAAGGTACGAGATCGCGACGATCACTTGTGGCTCGACCCCTGAAGCACACCGGAGTGGACTGCAATAGCGCAAAACTGGATAAACTGTGCATCAACAACAACAACGCCGCCGTCGTCGCCATAGCGCGCTTAGTGATTTAACGACGGCGGACCGTTACTACGACGAATACTCGTGGTGTCAGTGTACGACGCGACGACGTATAGAGAAAGCGCATAGAGACCAAACGTAAAAACTCGCCCGAGACGGAACTCTAACGGAGACCGATTGCGGATATATATATATATATATACATATATACACATATATATATATATATATATATATGTATATATATATATATATACACACACATACAGGCAAACAAACAGACGGATAACGTCGTGCCGGATACAAGGAAAGCAAAGGCGCCTCAAACGACCAGCCCTTCCAATATCTCTCTTTCACTTTATCTATCTGTTTCTGTCGCTCAGACTGATCGACCCCAAAGACGGTTTTCTGAGTGGCGCTCTACGGCCCGCTGGTACGTAGCCCTGTGTTCACGGTCAGTTGTTCCTGTTCCTAATTGTCGCTGCTGGACCTCGTCCGAAATTCGGCTGGGGCTAGCGAACGAGTATAGCGAAGCGATCTGGTGCCGAGTTCCAGGAGGGAAATAGCGGCGTAGCGAAAGGCTACGAAGTGCATTGTGAATCTCATCGAAGCCCGCGGATATTCAAGTGTGTATCTCTCTGTGTGCTCGGTCTAACAGCAGTCACAGTATGTACCAGCAGACGATATTAATCGCGATAGAGTAATTATAGTTATTAGTTATAAACACGCCACCAGCGGA
>MNPL01003714.1:0-11831 GCA_002081605.1 Tropilaelaps mercedesae | reverse complement strand
ATATATATATATATATATATATATATAAACAAACGTAATGCTCTTTTTGGTGCACGGTGATAAAAAGAATCATATAGAGACACGAGCGGAACGTAACATCGAGTTAGTAAAGTCCCTTTACGCTTCGGTTGATTCTCGTGCCGAATGTGTATAGAACGCAGTGGATGGTGGAGGCTAAACTTTAAATCGAACAAACAGTCTGGGAAAGCAAGGTAGCCGTCGATCTACGTTAGTGTACAAAAACAACAGTGAATATTTGGGCCCGTTTTGCTTTTTATGTTGAACTGAAAAATTGATTGGTTTTTGACTCGAAATAGCCTGACCGCATCGTCTTCTGAATAAAAATCGCTGAAGGAACGCAGACATCGATACGAAGTACATTTATGGCATAAAATATTTAAAATTTGAGCGGCTGTATGAATGTAGTTTATAAATCAACCATTAGCACACGTGCTTGTATCAGCTACAAGGAATGGAAATATAAATAGGCATGGTTTAGAGTTAAAATGTGCGTTTTCGATGTGACCTTCTATCGATTTCGCCAACGTGAAACACTTTGTTTACATCATCGGTTTGAGACTTTAGTAGCTGGCTAAGCGGACTATCATTTTTCCCATCGGTGAACTGAAATTTATTTTTCTTGCTCACCGCGTTTTTCTCATCTCGTCTATGGCACCTGAACTCATCGACACCGCTACGACTCCAGCGATTGCTTCGTCCCCATCAGGGTTGCAGTGTGCCCCGAAGATAGCGATGATCTCGTCGGAGCAGATGCAGAGAGAAAAGGCTATTTCGTCGTCCAATGAAATTATTTCACCATTTTCAAGAAATCTCACTCCAACGCTCTTTCTTACGATAGCCTAGCAAAAGAGGAACGAACGAGGAGGAACAATGTTGCCCCGAGGATTTTCGCGTAGCAGAGCTATCATTAAATCTGATCCGAGCCTGCTCAAAATCTCATTTTTTCACCTCACTGCCTTTCTTTCCCTAACGCGCCGTGGTCGTCGCCTCGAGCGTCCCGCCTCGCGGCGCTACATTTAGACTGCAGCTATTTCAACTTTACCATGAGAGAAGTAAAGGGAATCTCTCTATACGCAACTCGCTTCGGGAAGCTCTCGTGACCCCTTTGGGATTTCAGTGAATTCCCCGATACCTAGCTACCTTCCTCTATCTTGGTTTCTTCCACAAGGAGTTGGTTTTTCCATTGCTCCGCCAGTCCTGTACCAACGTCCCAACATTCCCGGCCGGCAGTCCCACCTAACGGCTGGTTCGGAAGGCTCTCATCCATCTGCTGGACAACTCCACGAGCGGAACCGCTTCGACATATATCGAAACGCAGACACAGGCCAACTTATCTTCCATCCATTGCGTGTGAGGGGGCGTTGGACATGCGATATACCTTCAATGTCCAACGGGAGGACCCCCGATCAAAACTGACTTGTGTAAGGCACGTCAAGAAAGGTACAAGAATGTCAAGCCATTCGTTTAGATAGTTTCTTCGGGGACACGATGATTCGGTGGTGGAGGCCTTATCTACTTCGGACCGGCTGACCCCCACTAGAGCCACATGAGCAATCGTATGAGCAGAGCAAACTCACCGTTAGTAACGAGACGGTGATGAGCGTCCTCTCCTGTGTATGCAGAGACTCCAACATCGCTCACTTGCTCCAATATCCTATCCAATGGTATGGGTTCATACGATCTGTCTCCTGTTGACGTTTTCGGGACACATACAAACGCATCTATGCCACGTACTTACAAGGCAATAAGTAGACGAACGTATAAACCGGTGTCCGTTATGAACAGAGAGCTACATGAAGAAGGGGTTATGCCGTTAGACGAGTTGTTGGAAATGAAGCAAACGTTATGTACATCCGTCAAGCCTAAACTAATGGCATGCCCAGTCACACTAAGATGCTACAATGAGATGTAAAAAGGGCCAACCTACGCAAACCGTATCTCTCGAACCACCACCACCTTTTAGAGGAAATATATATATATATATATATATATATATACTTTAAATCCACGCTCCACGAGAACGTCTAACAGGAGCCTGGCGTTTAATCCCGCATGCTTCACATGTCACTCTCCTTCTCATTTTTACAATCAGGAACCTGCTTTCGAGTACCTATATCAATTCTGCCCACAACTAATTACGTACCCCACATCTCATCCTTCTGCCTCATCTATTCACCCTTCAGTTCCCCCCTCTTTCCCGTTGTTCAGTGACCTGCTTCGACCTAGAAATAGTTCTCATCCCACTACCGAACGTCCACTTCTTAGGGACCACGGAACCTTCCCCCTTAACCGTACTACCTCTCCATCAACAGGCTGACGTTTTGCGCTCGTACTAGGCCATATAGCATAGTCGACCCTGCCAACAGCTTTGCTGCCGTCCCTCTGGCAGGCGCTAGGCACAGAGTTGAAGTCCTAGCATAGAAGGGACCGTACCCTAAGCATCCGTTTCACCTACCCTCGCCCGTTCTTTCCTCGATGGCACCCTCTCCCATGAGTCGCCAAGCCGGCGAACTCTGAAGGGAAGAACGGACCCCACGCGCCAGCCTAGCTCGCGCCGAATCGTGGATCGGTACCAAACGGGCTCCAGAGCCGCCAACGACTCTGGCCAGTGTCAGTTTGTAGTCGGACAGATGACATCGTCGTAAAGCCGAAAAATCATGCGTTCAGCCGTACAACCCAGTTGTCATTGCTTCCCGGTATAGAAGCTAGCAATGTTACCGAACCCCTAGTCGGTGTGGGGACACAGCAAGGCTGGCTTTGAGCTTGTGTCGCCTACGAACATCTGACTCTTGTGCTGACGACGAGCTACTTCTTCGGAGTGTGCTCCTGGTAACTCTCTCTCTTTCGGTTAAACTAGAAGAGTAGCTGCCAGCCAGCAAAGTTTACGTCGACATTGCAGTCGATGTTGATCAAATCCAGCTGCTCGCCATAACATTGCTGTGCCAAAGTGTTGGATTCTCAGTGCTACCGTGAAAGTGTCTGTATACAAAAAAGTGTAGATGTCGCTCACCAAGCAACCCAAGCGTACAGATGCTAATTCCTTTGATGCTAAATATATACATGGGATCAGCAAAGGTTGAGCCGCATTTCGTAAGAGACGTTCCGTCAAAGCAACTTCGTGGCGCTCTAAACAAAGGACAAGTCTGAAGGATACTACAGGTCCATTTGAGGGCACTCAAACTTCACTAGTACAAGCCCGAGGGCAATGATGGTTTTAGTCATTGCATAATACTGACGAAAAGTTTACTCGAGCAATGTGAAAGAGTGTTTTGTAACGTGGGAAAGTTAGTGGGGTACGCACAACACCATAACGCCAGCGCATTCATGTCTAGCAGCATGGATAGACGAACACTCACTGTCGGTCCCCGACGAATTTCAATCTACTCAGGGGCTCAGGAGAGGCTGTACCATCATAAAAGGAGACTGCTCAGCAGATCAGCCGGCGCCGTTGCTGATATACTCAGCCGGAGGTACGACCAGAGATTAGCAATAAAACGAAGCCATATTGTTTAATAGGAGTATGTTAGGCTCACATTACGAGAATTCCTGCTGGCCGTTCGACACCTCAAACACGTCTAACGCAACTAATCGAACTACATAACGTTTTTGTTTGATTCGTGTAGAAATTATATCTACCTAACAATATATCTAACTGCCAATATTTTTTTTTTATCAAAGAAAAAACAAGTTACTCCTATCGCACGCGTTTAAAAAGTCTGTCGTCACGCGTTACATCCTCAATTTTGGCAGAAAACAATCGCATTTCATTATTTCTCGTTAATCTTCATTTGACGGAATACGGTCACATCGCCAAATCGAACTTCTAATGATACTTGAGAATTTATATTGATAACATACACTAAAGGTGTTGCGCAATTGCTGTGGACGTTAACCTTAGGTTGAGACCCTATTAAGTTGATAGCGCTTTGTGACGGCATCAATGAAGATCTGTGGGAGTGTCAACTGCACCCAGATTGCAGCGACGCCGTTTGCAATAACGACGCCCCTGCCAAGCTAACCAATAGTATTTATTGGGCCATAAGAAGCGCATTCGGAGTAGTGGGGAAATCGTAAGAGGGCCTTTAGGACATTTGAGCCAAAGTGGGATTTTCTAATAATTTGTCCACCCACTCGGAGTGGCCAATCTCAACCAGCGTCTGAGATTAGTTCCAAATCGTCTTGATGTCATACATAAAGATTAATCAGCTTGAAAGCTATTACGACTAACTCCGGATTCATTATGAAACTATAGATTTGCAACTGGCTTGAAATAATGAACCTTATGGCAGTCTATGTCGGACTTATCGATTAAGTAGCGCCATCAATCCAACAGCTTAGATGAGACCTATGAACCTAGGTGGTCGATTCGCTAAGAAGATGCTGTATGAGAAGCTATTTGCTGGAAGCAAATTATTAAACTATGACTAAAAACTCGAGCTAAATATTGAACTAACTTTATTGATCTATATGCAAACACTCTCTGAGCTTGCAAGTTTTTCTCGAGATTCAAAGGTCTCACCAAATTTTCCTTATTGTCTTAGCGATTATTTATAATGATGTGATAGCTCTTCTTAATATGATGTATCTGGTTGACCGCTATAAAATTTCATGGAAACGCTAGCAAAAATCACATACAACCAAGGTGCATACAACGCATACAGCCAAAACTGAGGTGCCGTTGAATGGAGTATTAGCGCTTTGGTAATTCGGGTAATGCCTATACCTCCTGTGAACCAATTCATGTAATCCGGCGATCCTGTATGCTGAACCAACTCGAAGGCTTGTTCGCCCGGAGCTATTTGAATAAATCATTGCTTAATGTCGTGCATCTTTCATTGTCCACAGTTTCATTGAAAGTGAGTTCTGTCAACAACTCCGTGCCCAGCAGAGCGTATTCAGTCGAACATACATTTTCCGCATTGAACTAATGCACCGCTAGATATAACCAATAGTGGTGTGCTCTATATCTATAGGCCTACCCTAGCCAAAGCAGTCCATGCAGATTTATCGGAATATACAGAACTGCCGTATTATTGAAAGGTCATGTTAAGGTCATGACATGCGAGTGTACTTCAACGAGGATAGATCAGTCGAAAAGGTAAAGGAAAGATAAATGCAAAACCAAACTATTAGCGCTGCACATTGCAAAACCTTCTCGGGGGAAAGCAACCAGTCTTTTTGTAGCTTGTAGCCAATTTATTATTGGTTTAAAAAAGAAACCTGTGATAGTCGCACCATTCATTCATGGTAGAAATAGTTGAAATGAATTTTTTGACATATGTAATGCATACTGTGTTTTTAACGATTGGCTTTAAATAACTTGAGCGATGATTTTCTATGATAGCAGTCTGGTGTTTTAATGTCTTACCAATATTTTTAGTAAGTATAACATAATGCGCGTACCCTAATTGTGTGTGTGTGTGTGTGTGTGTGTGTGTGTGTGTATCAAGCTTAGGGGCGACGCTCTGCTCTTGAATTCATGAAATCTGCACCTCGAATTGAAAAAGCACGTACGAAACCAAGGCAACCTTCACGCCTCCGAATTTGTTATGAAAATTGACTTCGGCATGAAAAAATAAAAAAACCACGTTAGGCAAATCTTAGGTCGAACCTGTACGGTGTTCCTTCGATCATGCGGTCTAATTTTATAAAGAAATACTACTCCCTTGTCCATGTTACTTGCAAAGACGCAGCCAATGTTCGGGAAATAAACCAGTATTGCGAAAGATCTGTCTCTTACAAAATCGTATTGAAATGGCAAGGAGAATATGTAACCTCTTTATCCCTTTCACAGCTCTATAATCCTGCTTATTATGCGCCTTCCTCCAGCGTTTACAAACATGCGCCAAACACAGAGCGGGACCTTTCCCCCTCCGAGCTTACGTGTCTACCCGCTTTAGTTACAAATTATTCAGTACGCCCCACTCCGTTCGCTAGTCGTTTTAGCAGTTCATGTGTACTACGGGTGTAGTAATCCCCCCCCATAACAGTACGAAAAGCGAAATCCGAGAAAATCTTCGCGCCTCAAACATAGATCGCGCGTTATACGGCTCGTAGTTGAGAATTGTTTTCCCCACTACATGTTTGGTGGACATTTCCTTCAAACTCTTGTTCGTCTCTTCCTGACTGCAACGAACTACGGGGCCAAAGGTACAGGTAACCATTGGTGGAATAGGCTACTATGCTACCACCATCAGGGGAAGCTCTCGCTTGCTCTTCCTGCTTCGGGCTGTCACAGTTATTCAGGCTAAACAGGACACCTCGCTGTTTATGCTGTGGTTTCCCATGGCGTGTGTGGCAGTTCTGTCGTTCCATCTTATTAGCGATTCCATCGCTATTCCACGGTGCTGCGGCCGTCACTTTCACGGCAATCCGCGACTGCTGCTCGGGACCGCTCAATTCACCGCTGGCAGACGGTGCTATGATCTACCGGGCCCTATATCCCGCTGTTACATAGATGAGGGTCTAGGTACGCAGGCTGCACTTCGTCCTGGGAGAAGGCCGAAACCGCGACGACCACGATCGCCTTCTGTCTCTTTCTGTCTCTCTCCCGTTAAACCCGTCGGCCCTATTCTCGCCTCGCCCAGCGTTTAGATGCCTTGCAGAACTCCCGCTGCAGTTTCGCCACTATGGGAAGAAACCCCCAATGCCAAGTTGGGCAGAGGGTGCTCGTGGCGTGAGCTGCTGCGACACAGAGGAATAATACCTCTATGGGCAGCGAACAGGCTGGGTGACACGTAAATGCACGTGGGCCAACGGGTTGGAGTTGCGGCGTGACGGGCTCGCTTTACGTAATAGGCATGTCACCCAGTAGAACACATCGGATCGGCCGACCTACTCAGCTAGTCAGACCGAGGCGACGTGAATGGGGGGGGCCAGGGGAAAAGCGCGAAGAGGTAGGTTAAGATCTATAGAGAACGTGGATAGAACTCCCCCATGTACAAGGGACAATATCGAAAGGCCACCCACTCCTTTAGCACCTTGGTGGGGCCCGAGGGGCCTAGAGATGGGCCAGGCACGCAATCGCATGTACCCACACATACACACACGTGCAGTTCTCAACCTAAAGAAGTTGCGACGATGAATAGGAAAAAACGAGGAATATTACCGCTTTTGGCGAAACGAAAAAGAGAGGTAATAGTCACGCGGGGAAGTCATGCTATTAGTTGTAGCTGGTGAGCGGTTTCGTGTCGTCATGAATGGGTGACACACTAGACAAAGGGACGCTATCACTGTAAATAAATAAATCACATAAATATGGAAAACGTACGCCTGAGGATGCGGCTCAATTGTGTTCACATATGACTACGACAAAAGAGATGAAAAAAGCAAATGGATTACAGTTGTGCATGAATCACGTTACTGCCGCTGGACAGGCTACAAAAATGGCGGACGATGTTATACATTGGATGTTACATTGGCCAACGCGATACCGATAAGTTCGTCTGGTTAGGCCGAGGGTCGTTATTTCAGCAATGAAATCTCGTGCAAGCGCCAACGGAAACGATTTGTCGTAATTGCAAAAACAGTAATCGTGACGATTATTCTCTTCAATAGGCTTCTATGGCTGGAAATGCACATTATTGCCGGTATTGGCAAAAACACCCTTTCGTTCAAGTGCCTGTTCAAGTTCTGCGTATTGGCACATTAAGTGCACACTCAGAGATAATTCTATGTGAATGCATGGATGCCTTACTTATATCTATATTATTTTCATCCATAATAATAGTGTAGAGGACTATTATTATAGCTAATAATAATAATAGGAAGAAGAATACCAACAAAGTGTTCATGTTATCGAACATCTTGATTGTATGTGCAGCTCCTACTGTGTAAACAACGACATAACTTACTCGCTGGGAACTTGCGATGACGAAAACTGTCACATCGTCTGATCGACATTGTTGATTATAACGATTCTTCAAACTAGCGCTTCGTACACTATTCGTACACTTCGGGTGACGGAATTTCTGTAAACAACATGGGATCTAGTAGATTTATCGTGTAAATGAGTCGGGTCGGCTGAATCGTCCAAAGCAAACCTACCGGTACGTATCTATACGCATCCAAAAACCGCGTCTGTGACGGGTGTTTAAGCATCACAATGTTCTAGCCCGTTTTAGTTACTCTGAAGATCTCGTCAAGAGTCGGTACAATCGCTGGTTCGCTTCTGCCGGATAGCCGCTTGTGATAACATTCCCGCTTGTTCGCCTGTGCTCCACACCGATGCTCCACACTGGGTGTCCACGGAGAGAAGTATGTGATCCCCAGCTGCCTACAATGACTCACACCAGAGAAGGCCCCCCCAGCTGTTCGGTTCCCTTGGAAGCGAAGCCGCAACTCGCTCGCCGTGGGAGCCAGGCAGGGTACGGCTACACTGAAAATCGATCCCTGTTGCCGGAGCCTCGTGCGCCGCGGCAAGCGCGTTTAAGCAATTACCTTGCCCGGTAAATCGCTGGAGATTCTGCGTCTCACATTTTGCAGTGCAAGCCGAGTAGATCTAATGCGTGAAAACGGTATTCAGCACCTCGAACAATTTTAGAAAATTAGACCTGCCGAAACTTAGTACGCCTACATGTGGATCGTTATGGTCCCGCGATTATATTCGCATTATATTTATATACGATTATTAGCCCGTCTAAATATAGCATTATGTCCACACCATATTTATGCACATTTGCATGAACGTACACGTATGCCTAGAACAATGTCGTTGTATTGTGTTACGAGTGTGAATTTCCCGTACCTGTAGACATCCTACAGATTGTACCGGTTATAGAAAGCTCCATTATGGGTTCTACTATCTCCGTTCATTGACAAGCCGCGCTGGACAAATTTTTTATGATAGGCTCACTTTAAGCTGCGAGATTCGAACGTCCTTAAGGCACCGAATTCTATTAATTTCATACCCTTCGTTCAGCCAGTGAAACGAATATGTACTTCAAGGCGAAGATCATCGATTTCTAAAGTGGATTACGTAAAAAGGGGAGTTCGGGACTCCGTTTCCAGTATGAAAAGCTCATAAAATCTTCTACAGTTGTGCTGAAAATATTTTATCTTTTTGTGCTAGAAATTTAATGTGTGTGAGCTTTTTTTGGTTCATAATTGGTGTTAATTATAACTATTTTTATTATTTATATTTTTAAATTCATCTTTAAAGTAACAGCGAGACAAACTTAATTTAACGTGATTTAATCTGTATTAGCACATTCGTAACTGGGAATATGAGTGGAAAGTATAGGAAAGTATAGTGGAAAGTAAATTCAGAAATAATTTTCTTATTGGAGTTTCATATAATATATATGAATATGCTTTTATATATGAATATGCTATATAATGGATCCAACATGAGCGGAAACTAGTTTAAAAACTTTGTTTTTCCGTGTACTAGTTCAACTATTAGTGAAGACGTAAATAAAGTTGTCGCTAGATAAATGTTACTAACAAACAGTCTGTATTAAGCTACTGGTCAATCACGTCTAAACAAGTCAACAATGTAAGCACCTCGAAAAAAGTGTTTTTGCACAGCAGTGCGACAAACGCAGAATTTTTAGTGTAACTTTTCACGCGCACTTTTGTTTTTGCGAGTGCTATTTTGAGGCAAACCCTCAAAGTATTTTATAAACACTTTGATGTAAATTATTTTAAAATTAGATTTAACATATACATAGTAAAGATAATCATAGTCGACACCAATCATATGCGAAAAAAACTCAACCTTGTCAGCTTTTTCAGAAGGAACAAACTTGAAAAAATCTCAACCACAAGTGATTCTGTGAAGGGTTGAGAATACGATATGACTTTCTGAACACCTTTTACACGACACCCATACCGCTGTTGGTTTACAATAGCGCACCCATATACGCGAGTCATCTGCTGCGATGACTTCTCGCATCCAATGGCGGCGCCCAATTCAGTGTTGAATATTTTTTCGTCTATTAGGTATTGTATATCATTACCGCGTCAAATTTCTCTGCCATCCAAGGTGTAGATTTTAGCAAAAACTCGATATCGCCAAGCAGCTTAAACGATGCCCAGGCGTTAAGGTACGTTTCTGCGCTGCGCCGCTGTTGAGGTTGGTCACACCGGATGCGAGGCCGGATGTGAAGCTCTCTCTGTCAGTCGGCCTTAGTTCGTCCGCGCGCCCTTCACTGACATCTGCCCCTGTTCTCTGATCCGATGACTTCCGGTTCTGCTCATTATCTCGCCCAACCTCTCTCTTTATCTATCGCGTTCCCCGTGAGCCTCTTCTTCCTCCACCTCCTCCTGAAACCCAAGATCATCACTACTCCAACCTCCGGTGCCTTTAGAAGTTGCAAAAGGTTGGAAAAGTTTAGACACACTTACGCCGAGCTATAGGCAAGCTGTAAGGCAAGCGGCTAGGTAAACTTGTGACGGGACAGATGTGAACAGAGCAAAGGAGAAAGTTAAGAGATGGTAGAGAAGTTGAAGGAAGAAATGGCTATGATAGACAAGGAAGAGGAAAAGGCGCCAACCGTGTCAGAGTTTAAGTTCAAGGGGCAGAGGAGATAGCCGGATATTGGGGGCAAAAATGGATGAGATAAACTTTTTGAACTGATCATATTAAACAACTGTATCCGGCAGTCGAACTATTATGACATATCGTAACTTACAGCAATAAAAACGTGGACGCAAACGATCACTATATAATGTACAGCGTAATAAATTGGGATTGTTTAGGCTTATCTGGCATTGCTATCTTAAGTGTTCAGTCTCTAATGAAAACTAGCTAAACTTTTTATCTTCCGTAAATAACAGCAAACATATTTTTTAAGTGAGTAGCTGCTTATATGTATTGAGGAGGAGGAGGAGGTTACTAATTAAATACAGAGTGTTATTCTTCAAGAGCCAATAAGACACGTATAATAACGATAACAATACTACAACTAGTAGCAATAATAAAAACCGTGTGCGAAAGCACAACAAGCGCTGAAGAAACAAATAGCAAACGGGTCGCCAATAATAATAATAATAATAAATAACCGACACGCTAACAGGACGAGTATTACAAGGTTTATTCCCTATGAGTTAGTGTATCCTGCGGTGCAATCAGTTGTGCAATCGTCTTGTTCGATGATAAGGGAATCTTATCGGGGATTAAGACTTTGTTCGCGTTGTTTGTTGCCCATTGCCTCAACATCCCGTGTTGAGGGATCGCTGTTTTCGCTATTTGATCATGGCGAGAAATATGTGATCCCATACAAGTGGTTCTCATCCTTCCCTCTCTCCTGTATCTTCACTATCTCGTCTACTTCTTGCCGGAGTGGTGGCCGAGTTTCCCGTTTGTCTCTACCCGTAATCCTGTTCTCGTTCTTCCAACGCGAACACAACCGGATGGCCGCTTCTTCTAGCTTCAATCTTGCATTGACCCTTAGGTCGTCGTTTTTCTTGTCCTTGGCACAGATTTTGTCCTGCGCTGCGCGTAGAGTCCCTTCGATTTCGCTCGCTGCCCTGCTGTGGTAGGATCACTCATGCGAATAAATATGGCCAAGGTAGGCCCTTTTCTTGCGAAGAACTGTCCAAGACCAGCAATAGCCCCTGCCGCGGTTCTTTAGATGGGAAGCACACAACTGAATCACGGGTCTTCCCTCAAGTCGAATGCTGGCCTGATTTGTGTGGCCGGCGTGCCTTGCTACGTCTCGACCTACCACCAACGTATCTTTGGTTCATCCTGCGATACTAATGCTTAGCATCTTTTTTGTTCGGTTTCTCCACCGCCCAGTTTTTTCCCTGTTTTTCCATTCCTGTTAGATGATATATATATGTATATATATATATATATATATATA
>MNPL01003713.1:0-17320 GCA_002081605.1 Tropilaelaps mercedesae | reverse complement strand
TATATATATATATATATATATAGTCTTCTGATGGCTGACCATGGATTCTCTACGACATACAAGCATTATTGTTATAAAGGTGCACATACAAGTGGTACAAATGCGCCAATATTAATGAGAGCTAAATGACCAGAAAAACTTGTGCGCACAGTGGCGACAGCGACTCAACTGGCAAAGCCGGACCGGTCTTTCAGAGCCACTCTTATATGTTTGAAATGATGGAGAAATGGAACTTCTCTATCGGACTTAACGATTATTGTTTGCGTATCAGTGGATGTTCAAAGGTAGAAGAGAAAAATCGGACAAAACAGCTTCGTCAGCGTTTGGCATTGGACCTAAGCCGAGTATGAAACCCCAGGATTCATATTTGAGGTTAATTGTAAAAGGGAAGGACTTAATTGGCGGAGGGGAACAGAGTAAATACATGAACTTATAGTTCAAGCTGACACTTAGGAATGAGATGAGGTGGGGGCATTATGGCACTATTGTAAAAATAGAACGCGCTTGAGATAGAAGCCTATATTTAAATTGGCTTGAATCTACGAACTTGCTATTAATAAACCGCTTCATATTCTATTTTAAGTGAAGGCTTTGTTTGGACGTATTAATTCTAAACTAAAAAATTCAATAACTAATGACTTCTCTGCCTTCCTCCTAAGAACAATCCAATAACATGCTTGTATTGTTGAATGTTTCGGAATCATAAATGATCTTTTAGATTTGATATTGAAAAATAATAGATTTTGCTGATGGAATTTTTCTTAAATTTCGCCTAAGCGAACATCCATCAACAAACAAATGCCACGTCGACTACGAAACTCCGCGAAGAGGCCGTCTTCGACAGAGAGGCAACTGAAGTCCTCTTGTTAAGCTTTGCGCAAAAGCCGCAGTAACATCCATCAATACGTTCTGGTAAGTATTAGTACTTCAGATGTACTGATCTCTATCGGTACTCTAATTTCGCTGGAGACCTGAACATTCACCAAAGCAATAACTCCCAACGATACCACCAGCAGAACAATGCCTGACGGGTATTGCGTGATCTAGCAGCACTCACGAGGTGAAACAAAGGGCGAAAATCAAGTGACCGCTATTAGCATCACACATTGAAAGCTAGCCACAGAGTGTCAGTAACTCAGTCGCGTCGGCCGAACTCAATATCCTGTTTTGCATGAAGGTATGGAAAATCGTATATCACCCTCGCTTGTTGTGAACGCAAAGTGGTCACTCCTAATCAGTAATTCGGCTAGAAACCTCATCGAGCGTTTTACGCGGTATGGCCAGCCGATGGCAAAGGCTAATCCAGACTCGAAGCCACCTTCAAGCGTTTTGCCACTCAACAGCGATCGCATCCATACAGAGACACCATCGGCACCACGCTCAAGGCCATATCGTTATAACCATGTTCTGGTGGTTGTTTGACACCTCCCACTACAGTGGGTTGAAGAGCCATCGCGGGGCACGATTTCTACAGGGAGCAACGCACCGGTAATGTCAAATGTGAAAGGTGTTAGTGTCGTTGCGAGCAACATCTGAGATGTTTTTGCTGACATCAGAGATAGTGAACGTGTCAATCTAAGTTGGTTTGATGTCTGGTCGGCAACTTTTGACATTCGTGTCCAGCAAACGAGTTGAGGTCGGTGCAAAATGCAGAGCTAGAAATTGGTCAACTGCAGTTACAGTGGTGAAGGGGTGGTGGAGGTTGGTGGGGAAAAATCGGTCGTCGCGACGACCTTGTAAACTTGTTTTACTCCGCTAAACCTGGGCGACTTTCTCGTTCCCTAAAATGCTGCTCAGTGTGATTTCTACTGGGAGAATTCCGACACGCTAAAAACTTTACTTGGAAGCGATGGTATTTTTGTTCTCCATCGCAACACCAACATACAGGTCAGTGATTTCCTAACAAAAAAGGTTCCCACAAGCAGCGACATCGACTTTGGCATCAGAACGTGAGGCGCTTAATTGCAGATCAGATAGGAGATCGTCATATTCGATTAAAGGCAGCTTATAGCTATAACGTTCTGTGATAAATGATTATTCCGTAGTATTGTTCTACCAGCATTGTCAAGAACTCGCGGTAGTTTCGTTGTAATACAAGGAAAACCAACCTTCCTTCTGCCCGTACAAAATATGAGCAGATAACCGTCAAAATATGGTTTGCCACCTGATGGCGCGCATGCACCGATAATGGCGCCTGCATAACCCTCTCACGGAAATGACACTTGTTTATAGATGTGGTGCTTCAGTCCCAAAGCACATATGCGCGGATACGCTTACCACGATGAGAAGACGCGAAATTTCTCTGGGCAGTTATCTGAATATAAAACATTTTTAAGACTGTCCATAAACTTAACGTCCACGGTGTCACTGGTTGTTTGAATATGGGAAGCCATTAGTTAATCAATAATTTATAATGATACGTACTACTGATTATTCCATGAATCGTCTAGGAATAAACCATTACGTTTATTCCTAGCCGATGCGCAAAAGCAATTTTTCCACGGAAAAAGGATTATTTCGCAACGAATTAAGGTAATGTTTCTATCCGAATATATCGTTGTTAATATTCTTCTTACAATATATTAAGACGACGGACTTCCTTATAGCACCATTAGAGAGCCTTCCACGGCGTCCACATTGTTCATAATTTGAAGGTAATTTCTGGTACTCAGATTATAAAATCTTGTCGAATTGATTTGGCTTTTAGGCCTTCCTCCAGCTTTTGCATTGGTAGAAGCACAGTTCAAGATAAATTGATAAAATCTGGCTTCATCATTGCAAACTCGGTGTTCATGCAAATCATTAGAGATGTTGTCCTCTACAAAACAAGTTCAACAAAAGCCGCGTTCGGCACCCTGAAGCATGTCGCGGCTTAGAGGAGGGATATACACAACTCAACTTACAAAGCAAAGCCGACACGAGAGCACAGCACGGGTGAGGTTAGGCTCCAAAAAATTCGCGTATGATCCACTCGTGTCTGCCCATTCGATTCGGACAATCTGCCAAGAATTAAGAGCAACAGCTAACGAGAGGAAGCACTCTTAATAGACTTTTTGCAGTAACTGGCCCCCTAGAAACTGAATATCAGGAGTTGGCTTGGGCACGTACACCAAAACAATGAACACTAGATCGACTACCGTGTATATTGGCAATCATTCCCTTTACGTATCTCTACGAGTGCTCTTGTTGTTGTTGCTCTTATTATTATTACTGTTACTATTATTACTGTTATTATTATTATTACTAGTATTATTACTATTACTGTTAGGATTATTATTGTGTTCTCTTGTAAACAAAGAAGTCCGGAAAAAGCGGTGAAGACATTTAGGGATGGACGCACCCAGTAGTGAGCGAGCACATTGACGTTGAATGTTGCCTCGATTCCCTCATCTGGGATCTCCAAGAAGCGCTTGCCGGTAACGAATCCCGCGTTGTTGACGATGATCGACACTTTACCAATCTCCTGGCGGACTCTGTCAGCCGTTGCGTACACCGCGTGACGATCCGCCACGTTACACACGTACGCGTGAGCAACGCCGCCCCTGTCTGCGAATGTACCAAAGAAAATGATTGACTTGACTAAAGAAACGGCTGAGTCTCTCAGACACCCTCGAATGGAGTTGTGAAATACGGCGAAGCAGGCTAAACTCCGATGGGTCGGTAGCAGCATCCGCACTGGTGGATGTGTTAGTAAACTTATTTCTATGTTTTACTCACTAAGGCATGCCGGTAAAGATAGGGTGGATCGGGTATGCTAGACGGTAGTTAGCCACCAATTAAATGAAATAGACAAAATACGTGCATTTCTGCGGTGCAATATACTAGATAGGCATATCAGATAGGTCAGGTCTAAAAACGTTTTTGTCGAGCTCGGTGGCTCTAGGGTGCACTCGTGTGCGCTTTGCGACCGAGACACGTAGGTGCACGGGTTCGATCCCCGCCGGTGCACATTTACATTTATATGGGGTCCGTCTTTCGAAATAATGCAAAAAGTGCTGGCGTGGATGTTAAATGTTGGCTGATGGTCAGTCCTAAAAATATTTAGATAAGCATACATAGAGTAGAAGTACTGTGCTATTGGCATGGCAACAGTAACATACACAATGGGGTTCTTTATTAGAATGTGCTTTGTAGCTGTCAAAGAAGAACAATTCATGTGAGCACACCGGACACACAAACATATGGTAAATGACCGAATAGTGTAGAATTCTAGCCATCTGCGTTGGCGTAAGGACTATTCCGATCCACCTTAATACATGGTAATGTTCTTGACCTCTAACGACGGCCACATTTTAGGCACTGTCAGAATCACTTCGGGAGATGCTAGGAGATTCCCCGAAGCTGGTGGACGCTGAAAGCGGTGACACCAACTATTGAATACTGGCATTGTATTGCCTACACGTGCAAGACCTAAGCTCTGTTAATATTACCATGAAAACAAGCATATGAGCACTGTCAGACATTGAACTGCGTATTCTTTCCTGGCTCGTTGCCCTTACGAGTGAAGATCCGTGTCTGCTTCTATTTGGGTGGTGCGCTATTTGACCTCTTCTTTTTCTACCTGTTAATTGTCAGCACACACTAGAGGACGCACAAGCTATTTTTCACGTGGAGCAAACGACTGAATAACTAAATCAGTCGCACACCCAAATACTGCCATACAGGGGACAACTACTACGACTGTACGTAGTGGGAAAACTGTTCGAATGCCAAACTACCGTGATAATGAATGACCAATACGGAGATGCTGCTAGAGTATGTCACTTCGGGCGGCGCACGCAAAAAGCTGCCGCTTGAATTGGATATAACTGAACGGATTCATCAATTTTGATCCATTATTCTACTAGTGTCATCGGCGGATTATTTTTTTTTATTCTATAGAAATTGAGGGACCCCAGCAGATGTTTAGTGTAGAGAGGATGGCCATGAAGAATTCAGTCATTCGATGAACACACGCTAGGATGGATGCATTACTCGAACTGGATGACTAAGATATTGGGACGCTCAAGGCACACGCATGGTTTATTTATCTATTGCCACATAGTAACAATGGCTACATGCCACTTAACAGACATATTGATGAAGAAGACTCGTTCTGATCGTAAGAATGCGCGAACGTTACATGATTATAACACTAACGACCTGTTTGTTACGCATTGTCTCCAAGGACGTATTCTTGTCAATACACCGTAACCTGTAGCGTTTGCACGTAAATGCATGCTAACATAATCTGTTTCTCTATAATTGCGTTAATCGCATTCCACATAAAAATACCGGAGCTTGTCAAGTACGGTTTAAAATGATAATTTGACTACCAAGAAATGCGACAATTCCATCGATTTTATATAGGCACACAGTCGAGTTCATATTTTATATATAATGACGTTCCATTTGGTTAGAAAGCTACTTTTATTATTACCGAACTGCGCGTTACTCGATATGGCTGAACACGGTACGTAACTCGATCCACGTCGAAGAAGTAAAAGCAGGCAACGGGACGTCGTCAGCCCTACCTGAATCGATTCGAATCCGTGGCGGGCTGTAGTGGTTTCAAAGATAGACGACGCCGTGGCTGACTTAGTTATCGCGGGCATTGTTTCAGTGAATTTTTCTAAACGGATCGTCTAGCCGAGAAGACATCCAACGCACCGGCGCACGATAGCAGAGAAAAGGTTCATGGCCGGCATGAGGTGCTGTGATTGCCTGCCTTGGCGTTCGTAATCTTGGTTGATTGTTGAGAGGGTGTCGGCTTTTCAAACAAATTTGATACCATCCCAAGACATACTGGGACGTCCATCTTTAAGAGACATTTGTTGTTTTGTACACACCGATCCTTCGTCGAAGTTGTACATCATCGAAGGAAACGGACTTCGTCGCCTATCGTAGTATGAAACAGCACTGTGCTCGCGAGCCCGGTGTGGGCTGAAACTTATTATTCTACGTGGACAAAAACACCTCAGATCTCTGCGAGCTTGTGCACCGGTACGAATGGGACCAGGCACATCAGAGAAGAAATCTTGTCATGTCGCATTCAGTGGGTCAAAGAGCCAAATCCCCGAATTCTGTTGTTTGTAGCCGGTTCCTTCGATCAGTCTGTGGGCTGAGCTTTGTAATATGCGGTGGTGTAGCCCTCTTTTCCTAAAGCTAGGAGGTCCGTAGCTATAGATGTTACATTTACTTTTGCATAGTGGACTGGGTTCGTATGTGAGCTGCAGCGTAATGGTTGATTCATTTAGTGTGCCGTTTCACTGGATTACATTGATGCATCGTCATACAATTTTCAAGCTATATCTGACCAACTCACCAATTGAAAAGGCTTTAGTAGTTCCCACAAACATTATCAGCGGGAATATCGGAAATATCGGCCCTTCAGTATGATGATGTAGAGGATGGATGAGGTTAAGCATTTGCGACGGGCCCTTCTCTTTGGCATTTTTTTCAGTTGGTCGAAGGTGTGTAGATTAAACTAAACTGACTTAGGTGAAGGACGAGGCAGAACGATAGTGGGGAAATATACGTGCTATGTATGGGGCGTCACGTTCTGCGACATCTTGAACAAAATAATTGGGGAAATTCAGTAGACGCAGAACGTATCCCGTCGGACTGTAGCATTGGATTACGAGCCGTACTCAGATAGAAGCGTCTTGAAAATGTTTCAAGATGCACATATTGCGTTAACACACAAGTGAAAAACATTGATTTCAAGAATTCATTCAAAAGTGAATATTTCTAGCAGTTTGTGTGAATATTGCAGCCGATTTTTACCACAGTGTCGACATAGTACTTTAATTTGTATCATTTCTTGCCTAGCGACTAGGCGCTTGCCTGAATGGACTAAAATGGAACTAGAAACGTTTTCGTGTTCGCGGAGCTAGGCTGACGCCTGCTGCAATTAGACAAGGGCCCAATATTGCGATGGTAGAGTAAACAATTTGCATTTCTGTAGGAATAATTTCACGCAAGATGTTTATATTGTGCAGTCGTATTCACTGGTTCCATTCGTCGGTGCCCTGACACACTGAATGCGACATAACGCACCGATAAGATCTCTTTTCTCATGTGCCTGGTCCGATCAATATAGGCGCATTTTGCAGTGCCCAAACTTGAAACTCCAAGGCAAACGTGGGTAAAGGAATGGGCTCGAGATGAAAAAGGCGATAACAGTTTTAATTGCTCCGACCGAATGTACTCTGCGAGATCTTGTAAAGAGATCGATATTTTTATCCCGCAAGTCATGGCCTATTACTCTAGGGAAACTCGATGTGCGTTATCATGATGGAAACGATGCTAGCGACTAGGATTAAAAATCAGCGGATATAATATTTCGATAGTAAAATCTCCCAGTATGAATCACAAGAGTAACTCTTCCCCCATAATGACATGACTGTTCCTTGTTGATTTATACCGCAGGCGGCTTAAACCTGATTTACGGAGATTTGACGGCTCGAAGCATTTTGTAAAAATATTCGTTTATTCGGAGAGGAAAGGTTACATTCGTTTGGAACTCGCCAGATTCACGGGTTCTAGTAACATTACTGGCAGATGGCGACAATACGTGCCTCTTCGAAGAAATCAACGACGTCTTCTTGATCCCGAAACGTGGAGGATCTTCACTCGACTCGAAAGTGTACAACGTCTAGGATATTAAGCAAGAACAAAAGTACGACATTGTATTCTCAATGTCAGACGTCGAAATACCGCAGATGGAGTGCCTTTCGGAGGAACAAAGGGAAATCGTCTATGCAGAAGAAGATAACTGCGTAGATGCTCTAGACAATAATTACGTCAGGCAATTATCGGAAATATTTAGATCTTCGCAAATAGGGATATGATAAGGCCGGCACGAGATGATGATTCGAAGACTCCCGTTGCCCTCGAGCCTGTACATAAACGATTACGTTTGGCTGAGGATCCAATGATCGAACAGCTGTGTAAAGTGTCACGGCGTTTCTTGGCTCACGGCCTACAAAGTCGAACGGTAAAACGGCTAATCGTCAGCAGGTGCGAACGATTTGCAGAGTAGAACTCTGTAGTTAGCAGCAACACTTTTGGCCGACGGTGAATCTGGTCTATGCTGTTGAAGTGGCAGAAGTGTCATCCAGATTGAAGACACCTTTGTGTCAAGGTCGACCGGCCTCATCAGTGGAAAGCAAGAGTGTATACGGGCCCTTGAACGCTTTCTGGCTATTAAACTAATTTTCGCTTGGCAATGCACTTATCTTAGAATGTTATATATTAGAATGTTATACGGATATTGTAGGAATCCGCCATTCATCAACGAAGAGGAATGTCCACACCCGTAAATATCGTGGTAGACAGCTGTGGGTCTTCAGGAACGTACTTTTCTCCATCGATAGGGATACACCTGTTGAGCTTCGCCTGTCAGTAGCTACCCCGATCCATTACTTCTACCCCTTCATGCCAGTTCGAAAACCGAAGCAGTACATACAGAATAAAAAAATTATATCATAGTCGCTCTTACTCTTAATGTCAGCGACCGTCTCGTCCATGCCATCCTTGTTGATGTCCCAGCAGACGATCTTCGCTCCCAAATCGGCGAACTTAATGGACATCAGACGCCCGATGCCTGAACCAGCTCCCGTCACGAGGACGATTTCGTCTTTAACACTTTTCATGCGCCATTTCGACGGCACGAACAGCAGCACGAACGCCTCGAGGACGAAGTAGATTATCATGGCGATGTTGGTGCAGAAGCGCACAATCGACATGGCGACGCACTGGTCTTCCGGCGGTCCAAAAACCGGCTGTGGTACGAATCCATTTGTCGACATCGCTGTCACTAATTCCTATTGCGACCTCACACAGCCACCTCGGCGCGAAACCTGTCACTGTGGCACGACGCACTGCGCTGGTGAAAGGACAATAACGTTGCGAGAACGTGTGTGTCAAGCCGGCGTCAGCCTGAAGTAACGGTGGCCGCTGTCTCTGCGTTGGTCGCCGAGTATTCTACAATACCCTATCAGCCTTTTGTCGCTGCTTTAGAGTGGATCGCAATACTGGAGTAGTGTTTCGGGACCGGCGAGTGCGGCCGTCGTGGGAGAGAAGGCGGGCACATGCGGAGAAGGCGACCAGGCCATACGCCGTCGACGTGAAATGGACCTGCCAGAAGAGTTGGGTATTGGCACGATGCTCGTTGCTACGAGTAGCCGCCTAGCCGGTGACTGCTGCTTCTGGAGCGCGTTCGCCATGGATGGCGTCGACGGTGTTCCAGGGGTCTTGCTAAACAACTGGCGACGCCGCCAGCATCACGGCGCTCAGCAAGGCGAAATGCACCGGCTCGGGCAGTCGGGGCGGCGGATTGTGCAATGTTGTCGATAACTGCCGGCCAGAAGGGCCAACCTCTTCTATGCTGGTCCGAAAACTAGTCTGTCTAGTCGCTATGCACAGTAGAGGGAAGCGTGGGGCATTTTACCCGATACACGCAAGCCGGTACGAGACGATGAATGTCGCTTTAGTGGCCGCATTAATAAAGAGAATTGACGAACGAATAAGATACACTCTTGTAGGTTATGAAGCGTTCCTTTGTACGCTAATGGGCAATGCAGTCATGGCTAATTCGAGCTTGTCGATGACGTTAGTGATTGGCAAGTTAGACAGGATTGCAGCACCGTCGCGTTCGAGCAGGAAAAAGATAGTGGAGTTGTTCTTGCAAGCGAATGACGCCAGCCAATGCAAATTTACGCACCGTAAATTTGCATTGGTACCGTTACGTTCGATGGCCTGTTCGTACACTAGCTATGGCGATGTTGGTTAACCTTCATCGGAGGTTAACGATGAAAGGAAAAAGCCACAACACGCTTATTGGTCACGGCTGGACCGTACTACTCGTAAAGCGAAGCTTCATCATAGCTTTTGTTTCCCCCTTTTTCTACTCTGAAAATTTTAATTGTCTGACCAAACGGAAAACATGCATTTAGGCTTTTGTAGCATTTAGGCTTTGTTGTAGGCTACGTACATTTATCATCAGTCTAGACTAATTTAAATAAAATACTCGTAGATTCGCTGGTGAATGTAGCGCGGCTGTTTGTGACAAAAGCTGTGCACCAGCCCGATTATCTACCAGCTTCTAGAGAAAGGAGCCACATTATGACGATACAGTTTATTCTAATCAGCTGATAACACAGCCGACTCCAATAGTCGGCACCTAGCCAACGCTCCCTACGTGACTTCTTGATGGCATGTGTTTACCTAGCTTTACCCAGCATTTAGCAGATCTAAAGAGAGGGATTGGAATTGATTCATGACGTTAATCCGGAAGAACCCATTATGATCCAATGTATGTCGCAGCTTCAGTTGGCATCCACTTTCCGAGGATCTGTTAGCCAAGCCACCCTTGGGGAATTGTTCCCTCGAAAGTTCTAACTCGAAACTGCATTTTGTGTGGTCGCTTTACTAAGACTCTACTAATCCCATTTTTACATTGTAAGTTTTTGCTGCCTGAGTGGCACACGGGAGCAGATTCTCCCATCGAAACAATTGTTCATACCGCCATCAATAGGGCCGTTGGTGACATCTTTAATAACAAGTTTAGCGGGTGATACGACACCTGGCTAACAGCCATCATGACTGTATCAGCCAGCCAGATGTCCCAGCCTCCACACAATTATCCAAATAAACTGTATGTGGATAAAGCGCGTCGTGCCGAAAAACCGATAGGCGACCAATTATAACCCCTGTAAACATTATCGATAAGGTAATGCCGGTAATGCTTTAACAAACCAGTGCATTAAAAGCGGTCTCATAGCGTTTCCCTGTTTTCCTGCAAAATTTCCTGTAGATCCGTTCCGATTGTATGGCGAGATATGCCGTTCGAAAAAAAATGGCTGACAAAAAATTACAATCGATACGACTGCGTTGTCGTCTCCGTTTTATCCTTTGGCGTCGAGGGGTGGAGAAGATGGTAAGGGGAAAAGGTGCCGCAGTCTTCTGGTCTTCAGTTACGCTGTCCTTTTCTGTACGCGTGCTCGTTATTTAATTCCACTAACTCCTTTCGCATCGGACCCGCAGCGAAGAGGTCGGCTCCAATTAACCCGGGCACAGCGCAACGCTTGACTGTAATCCGAAATACGCGAATTTTACGGCACGGGGAAGCGCTACTTGGAAAAATAGAAAAATTGAGAGAAGTATAAAAAATTAAAAATACCAAAGCGTCTGAAGTAGGAGATCCACATGAAGCAGGATGACGGAGTTTCCAGCCATAGAATCCCATGAAATGCGGTCGACTACGCGCGAGTCTAGGAGAGTAGATATGGAAGAAAACGCGATTAGAAAAGATGAAGATGGGAAAACCACCGGAAATGGAGCAAAAGGCATGGAGGACAGCACGAAATTGGCAAGAGGTGTATAGACTATGGACTTGATAATGAATTTCGCCGACCGTATAGGAGGACTTATTAGATGCCAAGGAGGAAAAAATTGTTTTAACCCTAAACTGTCAGAGCTCAAGTTCAAAGAAATACACCTAATTAGCTGCTCAGACGCATTTTTCGCGACAAGTTACTAGAGAGTCGATTTTCCCATTATAGACACAACAGATGCATGAATATAATGTACAAGTTAAGCAAAACAAATGAGGAAACGCAGCGGCCGTATACAAATCGTTCTCACAGTGATCAGACAGTATGATTGATCCGTTTTATCAACGCCAGCTCTTTCCACATCGAATTCTTCGGTCGCTTTCGAGCTGCACCCATCTATGACGTTGATAACTAAAAAGGGGAATTTCTAATGTTTACGATGATTCACCCAGGCTACGCTAATCTGATTTCTGCCTTTTACTTTATTGCAATGGTACGGTACCGTGCGGCGCTTCGGGTTTCGGCTCATAACAAACGAAAATTTTTCTCAGGCCAACGGGCCGTGGTGAACCTACAATCTCTGGCCACTTTATGTCAATGACATTGACGGCTGTCTATCGTTTTTAATTAGAACTGAAAGAATAGCTAGTTAGAAGTAAATGCTTCGGCTTCGGAAGTAAAGGCTCAGCTGTTAATTTAAATACGGGCAGTTTTCGACAATACGTGCAAACGGGAATGACCAGATGTTAGCTGCGATGTAAAATAATTTGGGAATATAATGCCGCACTGACTAAGCCGTCGGGTGGTAAATGAACAGAATCTCGTTAAGACCGTTCAGGTAGGCTGGGGCATGTCCGATGCCTGGTAGTGTTTAATTGAAACATGAACATTCTCTACTTCCGATTCGCCATGTTATTTCCTCTTACATCTACGTTTCTATTACTAAGTTTCCGATCTCCAAGACCTTTCCTGATGTGGTTGTCAGAGACAATGGCAGGCACCAGTAAAGTACAGTTAGCCGTCAAAACCAACAAAAGATCGTTTTCGTGAGAATTAGTCCAAAGGTACGCCCAACTTTATATAAACCGGCATTTCCACCCAGCCCCAATATTGACTACTCCTCGCTCTACCAAGCATCTCTATTAAAAAGTAAAGATTTGTCTGTGCAATAAAGACACACCCCTGAGTTGATACGTCATTTTATCATAACTCAATTCGATTAAAAGCAATTAATAGTGGCAATATTACTAGTCGTACAATTACATAGTTTTTGTTTATTATTATCGACAGCACCCGCACCCCCCGCCTAATGCGCACTATTTCGACCGCCGGCGACGTTTCCGGAACCGGCGTTCGGTCAGTGGCCCGACTCTACCTGGACGCCTGGCCCTGTTGCAGTTTCTGCTCCTGCTGTCGCAGTAGCTGGCTGGGTTTCGGTGGCAGCGGAGGCGGCGGCGGAAGAACAGAGTTGAGAAACCTCGCCACGACGCCCGTGTCCCGACGCAAGTCGACGAGCAGCGGGGTGACCAATAGGGCGTCGTACTTCGGGCGATGCTCGAAGTCGCGGATGAGGCACTGGTTGACGAAGTTCGTGTAGTTGGCGCTGAAGCCGTCGCGCTGCCGAAGACGCGGCGGCTCGCCGGACACGACCCGGTCGAGCTGCTCGAAGACCGTCTTGAATTCGGGGTAGGGAAAACGGCCTAGCGAGACCTCGATCAGGGTAATGCCTAAACTCCACACGTCGGAGCGTACGTCGTAGCTGGAGGAAGCAGAGCATTAGAAGGGGAAAGGAAAACGGACAATGGGATGCAGAGGGCAGATAACAAGAAAAAAGGTGAGAATTCGTTACGAACTGGCCGATGGGCCGATGTTGGACTATGCTGAGTCACCGACTTCCTAAGGTTTGAAAAAAAAATAGCAAAATAGCATACCACCGACGTGCAGCGGTGAACGACGAAATTAGATTTCCGGATCGACTGAGATGAAGTGGCCGATAGAGAACCACAACGAGGTACAATGTTATGATTTCTCAACAGTGCGCACGCTGATTGCGGCTCAAGTAACTTTTATAAGCGGTTTCTCAAGCAAAAGTTACAATACTCACCCGTGAATGGCTTTCGAGGGATCTATTCGTTCCGGCGCCATGTATGCCTGGCATCCAGCGTCACGCGTCTTCGCAATAGAGTCTATGAGACGGCCCGAAATACCGAAGTCGCACATTTTGATCTCGCCCTGCAGATATGTACAACAAATTATTACGGAGGCGGGTTACGAACAATTCGACTCAGTTGTAAGTTCTGCGTGCGCACATAGCTGTCAAGTTTGTTTGTGTTGAATGCAATGCCGATGTTACTGGAATATAATACGATCTCTGGGCACACTGAAGTACGCTGCTTCCAGCCACAAATGTCCCTTAATTTTACCTCTTAATAATCTGTTCTTTAGTATCATTCTTAACAAATAAAAAACAAAGGTCAGACCACAAGGACAACATCAAATTAAGCCGAACAAAATGTGTGGCCAGAAAAACTGATGACATATCTGTATCCTTTCTGCGCATCTCTACAACGCACCTTTCTATTGAGCAGGATATTGCTGGGCTTGATATCTCTATGGATCATCTGCAGGGTACCTTTAAGATACGCGAGAGCTTTGACCGTACTGTACGCCACCTGGGCGAGTACATCCTCTGGCATACGCTGCCCCCTGCTAAATACCCGCCGATACAGCTCGTGCAGGGATGTGTCCATCAGCTCCATGCAGATCCAACAGTCTCCTTCACGGAACAATGTGCCGTAAAACTGCACGATATAGGTGAAGTCGTTATCGTTCTTCATGACGATCTTCAGCTCGCTGTTGAGCGTCTTTTGACCCTGCTCGTCGATGGTCATACGAATCCGTTTGACCGCCATCTCCAGGCCGCTTTTGTGCTTCATTCGGTTGACGCAGCCGAAATTGCCTGCGCCAATTTCGCCGAGATCCTTCAGGTCTTCGGCAGTTGCCCGAAACTCGACCGTCGGCGACAGCCGCAGGGTGCCCGATGCGGCCGGCTGCGGCGGTAACCACTGGTGTGCCATGGCATCTCTGCAGCAGGCAAAATGCAATGTCCAAAAGTCATGGCCGTGCGGGTTACGATTAGTGTCATAGCTACTGTCAGGTTATGATCAGTTGCTAGCACGGAAACGTGATCAATGTCCGCTTTGTGAATTTTGGACATTCATCCAAAGAGAAAGGCAAACGATTGGGCGAAGAACTTGTGTAACGCAGTACGCTATTCATAATTATTGTAATTTAAGCAAGAGGGTAACGACTGTACGCACTGTGCTATAGGCGCGTGATTATTTCGTAATTATTGCCCACAATACTATCAATAGCCATGTAATGCAAGTGTTAAAATTACTGTTGCTATAGCACGCGGTTGTGTTGTTCTTTCGCTATTTGGTAGGTACAAGGCGTCAAACATCATTCAGTTCCACAGTTTAGCTTGGGTTCGCATGAGCAAAATTCACTATAAATGTACCATGTCTCGTAACAAATCTTCGTACAAATCGTACTTCGTAACAAATCTTCGAAGGTTCATTAAAAAAAAAAGATTGGTTAATTTACCTTCTCATTGGTGAATCTATCCGATTTTAGTTTGGAATAAAACTGGTTGCTTTAGAACTTTATTCTGTAGCATTTCGCTCGTGGTCGGGATAGTAAAAACAATGCATCGGACGAATTTCTATATAATGGAATAAACAAACAGCGCAATTTAATGTTTAGGCTGAAACGTGATGGAAATGACACGGGAGACGTGTAATGCTAACGACGCGCTGTCTTTTACTATTTAAACCCGGGAAAGATTGCACAAGTGTTTTATGTCTCTCTCCACCGCTCCAACGGCCTAGCTCCTCGTCTACGGCACTCCGATGTTTCTCTACCGAAAGCAGTACCTTGCTTCAATAAGCTAGACGCAAGTACGCGACGTAACTCTCGCACGTAATCTAATACGAATATGTGGCTTGCAAGAGCACTCTCGGTCGAGATTGAATACATGCGCGTCTAACAAGTTTATATATGGCTTGTTTATGAACGTCCAATCTATTAAATGGGCCTATCTTTTGGAACATTGCACAGTCGTGTCGGGTAAGGGGCGAGGCTAACGGCTGCGCTGTAGATAAAGCGAAAGCTCGTTAAAAGGCTAAAACCTTGGTCACGCTAGTTCTTCCAAAAGCGGCTATAGTTCGCAAATATATGAATTCTCGCAGCTTGCGTAATGCAAGGCGTATCAATTAAAGACGGCTTGCACTGTTTTTTCAGGCATGGGCATGAAGCCATTTGCACCGCCTTGCAGTGGAGGTAAAGGGCACCCACTTAACGTTAATTTCGTTGGGATGCTTGCTTGACGTCGTGCTTCCACACGCGTTCGCGTGTATTATTATACGTCGGGGCTTTCGTCGTTGTCCTTGTCCAGTTGACAACTAGTTACTAAGATATACCCACCTAAGTCATTCACGTTACTCGAACGTTACCTAGGAAAGCTTTTACGGAGCAATCAACAAGTTCATTCAACACTATAGACACCAGCGCTAGCGTTAGTATCGTTGAATGGCTGAATAAATGCCCAGTCCAAATAAAAGTGGACATTATATGCCTGCCGCGATTACTCGTTTTGAGTACGAATGTAACACGATTAATAGCTTATTATTAGCTATTCCACGATTTATCTACCGTCGTTGACGTCAGCCGCCTACTGCGTACCATCTACTAAAGAGGCTTATGGAAAATGCTACTCACTGCGTTACAATAGTCGTATGTGCTGGGAACAACTCAGCCCGGGGCCGTTCCCGGGTGCGTCCGCTTCCAAACGACAGTCGAAGCTGACCTCGACGGTCCACTGCGCCATATCCGCATGTAATGCATACACAGATACACATGCAGGCATTATTCCCACTATTATGAAAGCCAGCCGTTTACTTTTCCTTCACTTAAGCGCTTTCTTACTTGCGAACGACGAATAGAGAAATTGGTGTGGGAAGACTGAGGGATGGGCAAAAGCGAGCGTTGCAGTGCCGAAAATACAAAGCGATCTGTTGATCTTGGCGGTCGTTTGCTAACAGACAGCAACACCCTCGAACGGTTCGTGCAGGAATTGGTTCTTGTCTATGGCCGCCTGCTCATGAGCAGTTAGTCGAAGAAACCTAGCTCCTCAAGGTAGATTGAGTAATTCTAACTACGATGGAGATCCAATGTAAAGGCTTCCTATTTAACTTGGATCTATTTTACGCACTATCGTTGATATAGACCCTTTATTACGTCACGAATAGCCACGTAAGGACGCGACGTGTATGGTCCCGTATTTTCTAGCAGTGCCACTAGAACGTCTACAATACGATTTGCCTGTTGGACGTTTTTCAATAAGCCAGTATGGTACTAAATATTCAGATCGACTTATTTATGATTTCACGATCGATAAACGTAAGTGTCGCGTTGTTGACCCTGTCGAATGTGCCGACGCCCTCACAAACGTACCTGTGCACGAACGACATATGCCTTTAATAGGGCATCTACGAAGCACATCGTGGTGCCGTCAAATACAGGTCGACGTGACGAATAGATCAGTTCAAGGAACAACAAATTCACGAGTACCTTTCGTTTCTGGCTAGGGCTCCCCCGCCATAAAATATTGCTCCGTTATTAGGAGCACACTCTATGGACTTACGCTAGTACAGCCGACATGAAATACACCTCATTGACCACGTACGAAGCACATCGATTAAGCCGATAGTAGAGGGTGTCTGAATTGCCAGAAACTTGCTTGCCGTCCACACATCCTGAACATTTTGCTTAGAAAATGAGCACGAGGGTTGCGGTTTCGAACGGCCCAAGTCGTGTCAAGCTCAAGTCTGCTTATCTCAAATGGCTGATTCAAACAATCGTGCAACATTAGTCAAACATATATATATATATATATATATATGTATATATATATGTGCAACATTAGTCAAACATATATATAT
>MNPL01003712.1:10299-21176 GCA_002081605.1 Tropilaelaps mercedesae | reverse complement strand
ATATATATATATATATATATATATATATATATATAACATTGACGACGTATCATCAATAATATTTATAATGTCCGATATATTTCACAAAAAAAATGCCCGTACGAAAGTAGAGACGAAGAAAACAGCCTCTTTGAACGAACACGCACGTATCGGCAGCTCACGCATGATTACCTTTACTTCTCTCTATGGCCGTTGCTATAATTACATGAATAGCTACTTTTGTGGTACTATTTTATGATCCTAATCATCCTTAGATGTTATTACTGCGGCGATGATTATTATAATTATTCATTTCGTCGGGAAAGATTATGCTCGATGGGATATATAGTTGATGTGTGCGCGTTGTACAAGCCATTAGTGGAGTTCTAGTTCAGGAAGATGCAGGCGGGTAAACGAAGGGCGCGTGATAGCAGCGACCACGGCTAAGAGAACAGAACAAGTGAACGCACGATGAGAGCAGACGGGTTTATCTGCTCTGATGAAACAACAACAGAGCCACCACGACCGCAAGCACAACTATCACAATAGCTAGCAACGCCAACAAGAGAACGGCAGCAACAAAATGCTACGGCGGAGCTCCGCGATGCTTCTCAAGGGCAAATGGGTCGAGGTCAAGGCACAGCAACGGGGTCACGATATGAGCACGTGCAGCAGTAACAGCACAACACCGATTGTGTGTGCAGCAACAAGGCCAAAAGCAACAACGCTTCGGGGCACACTCGTCGACAGGCACAGATCGCTGGAAACACGCATACATACATACTACACATCGTATGGGTCTGGAGTTTGTTATTGTTTGTCTAGATGGCTGGACCCGGGTCGTGCAGGACAGAAGCTTGCCTGAGTTTCCTGGAGTTGGTGCTGTTGCTGTTACAGACGTTGCTGGCATGTGCGTCCTGGCTATCGCTATCGTTAAATAGAGTTTGCCTATATCAGAATGTCATGCCGACCTGTCGGCCAGAGACGTTCATTGGAACGAGCAATAATTAAACACGGGGGGCCCTGGGGGCGGCTGCGACCTTCGACAGAACGAGGGATTCGTTCGGAAGGCGAGCCAAGTCGAGTCGAGCTGCAGAATTACAAGGGCAAGCGACGAATAACGATGGATGGTTGTACTGATCGGCCGGCCATCGTGGAAACAAACATTTTGCTGAACCAACCTCGCATTTGCTAGCATTGTTTGTGCAGGCGGTATTATTGTGTCGCATGGTAAGCAACATTGTTACATCGCATATATGTGGCTGCTACTATCTATATCGCACGACAGACACACTCGATTTGTGATTTTGCAGAAAAAAACACACATTCTGTGTAGAGTAAGCGTAAAAATATCGATTGTTTGAGCTACAATTGTTTAACGGATGTGGAACTGATCTATTTAGAGAGTTTCCTGAGGCACAAAAATTAATATGGCCTAACGGACAGGTTTCTTCAGAGAATACTCAATATATATATATATATATATATTGAGCTTTAATTTTGAACCATTCAAAGTCATATTTCAATAACCCTGCATTCCTCATTTGGCTATCTTCCGACTGTCAAGGGAAAGGGCGCTCACACGTGCAGCCGCCCATTTTGGGTACTGATTTGCATTCGTCGTCACCCCCACCTTTTCCACCGCTAATGCGATAGACGTGTGCACAATGTGTGAAAAGATCTCATCCAAACTCCCAATCACTTGCCGCTCCTCGTCGATTTCTTCCCCTGGAACGATCACGCGGCTGTTATTCGATGCCCTCAACTTCGTCCGTCTTTGTCGCCCAGCAAAACTGGTTCGTCGGCCGATCTCAGCCGACCACCACGCGCAAAGTCAACCTTCGCAAAGCACCGTTCGATACGTCAATAATAACACCACCGGCATGGGCGTCGGCACGAGAAGCTATCGGAGGTAAATACAGTCTAAGTCGGTGGCTTTGCCTGGATTGTGCGTCGGCCAAAACCGAAGCGGTCGAGATACGAGCTCTTCACGTCTTCGTAGCCCCCTTTTTTTTCTACTCTTCAACAGATTGGAATCACTCTCCTGTTCTCTCGGCGTCTGTGTGTGTCTTTTCTCTTCACAGCTTCTTTTCTACACTACATAATGTCTATACCACAGGCGACGACTTATAGCCGATTGGCAGGCGAACCAAATCCTGCAGGAGTCACTCACGGAGAACACACGAATGTGCTCCTTTACGTGTTCGGGCACTCCGTGCGTGTAATCCATCCCCTCGGGTCGCCGATGCCGAAAACGGACAACTGTGAGAGATTGATAGAAAGTGAGACGGTGCACGCTAGAGAGAGACAAAGAGAGAGAGAGCGAGTACTTGATGGAAACGGTTTAACAGTGCTAGGTACTGGTTTTAGTAGTAGTAGTAGTAGTAGTAGTAGTAATTACGGTGAGTTGTTCTGTCGTTCGTGGCGTTATTGATGTTGTTGTTGCTGCTGCTGCTGCTGCTGTTGTTGTAGACGGCGCTGGCACGTACAACTTTTTTCTGCCATCTTCGCTTTGGTCATAGTTGCGCAGCTGCAGTGTAGTTATGGTAGTAGAAGCAGAAGTAGTGGTAGGTGACTATATAAGTAGGTACTAACCTCTCTTGGTGTGTGTATGCGTGCGTGTGTGTGTGTTTTCGTGTGTGTGTGTGTGTTCTGGATGTGTGTGTCGCACAACATCAGGCCAACTCGGGTGGTTGGCCAGCCGGTTACTGCTTTACCGCATGTGCCTAAAGGGGGAGGGAGTTGTTCTCGTAGGTCGCTTATACTTCTATCAAAGACTCTCGTACTCCTCTGACCGTTTGTGTTGTAGTGACGGTGGTGGCCCAACGCTGGTGGAGCGACCTAAGTAGTGGTGGACGTCGTCGTACATGTGCGGACGGCATCGACGAAGTTGGCCCGACGAGAAAAGGTGGCTACCACATAAAAGTATTGGCTGATGGCTCGTACTGCAAGACTACTTGCACAGCAGCAGCAAAAGCCTCATCGTATTGATTGATGTAGCCGTCCCGCCATATTCGAAGCGTCATTTCCCGGAGAGCGACCAAGGCCCCCCGCTGTCGACAACCAGGTAGGTACCAACGGGAAAAAAAGGGGTGGCCATGTATTTCGAGGACATTTATACCCTCTCTCGGAAAACAGCAGAAGAACGGCGAGCACCCAGCAGAGCCACAGCAGTAGCTGAGGAGGCATCCAGTGGTTAATAACAGCATCACGTGTATAACAAATAGCGGCACAACCCAATATGACCGAACGGACGATTTCCCTCTTTCATAAAAAGTCGTTTATGTGATAATGCGCATCAACGCTAGCTCCACGGCGTCGTACGTTTCCCCACGTCTACCCGACCAGCCGCAACGGCCGCAAAGTGTTGACGACTAACCGGCAATAGCAACACACGACGCTGGCCAACAACGAACGCAGCTTGACTAGATTTCATTTTTCACTCGCTCGTACAGGTCGACTAACGGCGGCGTATTCAATGAATGTTTATGTGTTTGGTCTTCGCGCACCATTCGACGCTCAGCCGCCCCCGCCGCCGCCGCCACCGCCGCCAAGTAGGACGATAGCGCAATTATGTGAGCAAGCACCAAATTCAAGCTGAATCGTGACGACATATTTGAAGTCGTCAGAATGACTCATAATGTAAACGTGAAGCAGGTTGGTTTTTACCTCACTTGCGGCCAGCTAGAGTGGACACGAAACAAAAACACAAGGAACGCGTATCCTGTTTAGATGTGCAAATATGGAACGACATGCAAACGAATGTATTAGCTCCAACGAAGGAATAGCGTCAAAAAAAAAAAGCTGCTTTTTAAGAACCACTCACAAGAAAACGACCGCATACGAGCGCATTTTTCCATATGGAGGGCTCTAAGTAGTGAACTCGATGATTCGGTCTCCGCCTCCTGAGAGCACAGTACAAAACCCTCGAAGTGCAACCTCTATTTGAATGGATGAAGGACGACACGAGGTGGGGGGTTCTAGAATTGCGGTATAGCAGTTATACCCCCCGGACCTAAGCAGAGCACCACATTTGGCCGACATTTAGGTTAGGGCACGGCCAGCGTTGAGGGGACCTGCAGGTTCGAAGGATCTCCAACACTTGAGAGGTGGATAGCCAAGAGAATTGTTAGATTACGGCACGCTGCCTTGGCACGCTGCCTTGGCACGCTGCGTCTATGCTGGGCATCTGAGGGCGGTGAGGATCTGGCCTGCTACAAGATATATGGCGTCGGCATCGCCCATCCGCCCACCGTTTCTCTGTCCCCCTTTGAGACCCTCCTAGTGCTGAGCTCGCAAAGACTTCTTCGCGTGTGTCCGCGGTGCTTCCTCACGTGAGACCCCGAATTACGTCATGTTACCTTCGAGGAACTCCGGTCCCATCGGGACAGCGATCAAGCGACATCGGGGATAAAGCGAAGAGGACAACCGAAGGGCACTGACAAGGAAGAAAAAGAAGTTCGCTCGAACCGCGAACAAGCTAGCCAGTTAGGCTGTTCGGCCAGTGAGGCAACGAAGCTTATTTTCTTTTTCCGAGATCGCGAACTCCTTTCCGAGTTGGGCAGGAGCTAGAGTACCAGAGCGGCCCGGACGGACAGAATAAGGGAATACGAAGACGGGATATCGCCCGAGTGGCGGGTGTCCTCCCAACCTCCAAGCCAAGAGCGAACGATAGAATTGCCCTCGTAGAAAAGTGATATTTCGGCTTCGTTCGAATGAAGGCGGGCGAGTAATGGTCGAACGAGAAGAAGGATTCCCAGAAGAATTTAATATGTTCCCATTAATGTCTCGCTTCGACGGACAGGTAACGGGTGTTCAGGTGACGTCGTCATCAAAAGAAGCCACCTCGCATCCTACTTGTCGAATGGCCAACCCGGGAATCAGGACGAGGGGAGCAAAACAGGCCAGCGAAAGGTTGAAGGTAAAAGGGGCAGGTGGCTAGGAGGGGGTTATATTGACGCCACCGCTCGTCGTCATTTTCGTTGTCCACATTGAGGGGTAACTTCTTGCCAACGGTTGAAGGGAACTCATAAATCACGGTGAGAGGAAGGAGCAGGAGAACCGACAGGAACTGCGTAATGACACGCTGACTTAGCCCAAACACTATTTTGGGTACGGGCGAGGCCAGCGATAGGAAGGCACGAGCTTGCCAACATTGTAGAGTGAATGAGCTGCTTCGAAGGGACCCGACTCCTTTCCACTATTCTATTGATTTTCAACACGATTAGGCAATTCCACCGCTAGACGGCGACGTGAGGATGAGTTAGGTACACACATGGCACAATGCGTTCACACACAGATGATTTTTTCTATAAAAACTCCTGCAAAGACGGAGCATTCGTCAGTGAAGCATGAAGTGCCAATGAGTAGATGAATAGGGTTGGCTTGAAGAGGCCCTTGATTCAAGTAGCTCTTCTCGATCCCCTTTCCACCCTGAGCTTCCTCATGAGGTGCGCCATAGTCATCCATCGATTCTTTCCCATTTCGTACAATTCGCGAATACCGGCATATGTACGTAGCCCATAGTAAACGCCTCATGTCGAGTATGAATCTATGAATAGCGTCTCTCCCCTGTCGCTTAAAGAGAGCGTGACATATGTTCGGACTGACACGACGACAACTTGAGACGTGCTCATAAACCTGATATTCGAATTCGAGAGAAAAATAGCTAGAAATGGCCCGGCCTTAATGACACAAAAAGAACCTCAAAGCCAGATATATGACAGACACCTGCACCGGCCTATCGAGCATTTGAAGTGATGCTCATCGCTTGAATAGGCATTCCGTTATTTTAGATGGTACGAAATAAAATCTATAGAATACAAAACTTCTCTCTCGGATGAGCTGTCGGATTTTTGCTAGCGACGAATCTCTCAGCGTTATTGCCTCTTCGCAATAGACTTATGTAACATAATTTCCTCATTGAAATAGCTTCTGATATAAATTACGAAAAGAGGATTCCACGTCTCCCTTGAGCTGACTGCTCTGGAACGAGCCTGCATAAAAGGAAAAATACGATATCGTATATATATATATATATATATATATATATGAAAATAAGTAAATATAACCAGAAATATCGAGGAATTAAAAGGCCACCAGATCAGTAGAGATGAATAAGATGTCATAACGTCAAGAGACATTAGAACATGAAGGATTATACGCTACGGTCATGAGTGGTCGACTACTAATCAATCAATCATTGATTCATTGATCAATATAGCAGCTTTCAGCGGACATCGGAAGGCGAGCAGAAAATCATCATAGAACCTGCATTACGAGCGAACGATAATGTTATCAGCAGATTGATATATCCACATGTAATTGTATCCTATGTCCCGCCATTGAGTACGGAAAGGAGATGTTCGTTCTTTCAAGGCAATACCGCCGCCAAAAAAGCGAGAGTGAATCGAACCGAGAGGTCTGCCTGGACGTCGAAGAGGAGCCTTTCAGCAGAGTCATTTCGGCTCTTTTTGGTCCCGCGCCTTTACTATCCTCGTCCTCTATCCTTGCTAAAGCGGCGGCTCAATTTCCTCGTCCTTATTTATTGTGTTCACTATCCCGAAGCTAAGCGAATGGGTGAGAGAACGAGCGCAAACGTCTCCTCCATTCCAGTTTACGCCAGCCCTACCGCCATTGCCTTCGACGTCCTTAATGCAAGTAACTCCCCCAATGCTTTCGCATTTCCCTCTCATGCGCGTCGACGTTCCGAGCTTCGCCTGTTAGCCGCTGCCTTAGGCGGCCTGATGGGCCAGGCAACGTCGAACCCGTCCGTAGGCAGACCCAATCAAGCTGATCCTGTGCGCCCGTCGCCATTGCGTTACTACCATCAACACTATTGCCGCTAGTGCTGTAGGCGGTGACGAGAGACACTTTGCTATCTATTGGCCCGGCTAACCTCAGCCGTTGGCCTTACTCTACATCTACATTACGGGGGAGAAGCCCATATAAATATATAAGATGCAGCAGAAAGATACAGGCGTTAGCAGGCGCTAGCACGCGCGCAAAGACACACATGGCCGGCGTTACTTTGTGTCCAGTTCCAGTGTACACCTCCTCCTCGATGGTTTCTGCTCGCCAGGCTACCGACTCTGCGAGTCGCGTCTTGAGCCGCACTTTTTCCATCTCTTCCTCCGTCGTGCTCTTCCTCTCTCGCTTTTCTGTGTCCGCCTGGCGCCCACTTCCCGCGTGGATGGCGACCATCCATCGGGCACTTCTGGACGCTGGGACCGACCCACTGCCTAGGGGAGAATGAACGCCGGCTTGCTTCGCTTCTTCGTAACATTAGGGATAATCCTATCATTACTTGAGCCGCGATAAAAGAGAAGGAGCTTATCTCTTCTATGTACCCCTATAAGGTTGGACGGCCGTGATCGTCCTCGATGAGCAGCTCACGGCCTCTGTGCTTGGCCTCCCAGTCTTTCTTTTGCCTCTAGCCGCTTCTCTTCGTTGGCCTTGCGTGTCTTCTCTCTTCCGAGCCCATGTATATCTCTCACTCAGCCAGTCGTAGCGAGGAGGCTGACGGGACACCCGGAGCCTCCGAAAGGAGGCCGCCACTTTGCCACTTGTCTGCACGGATCCCCTACGCAGGCATCAACCGTTCTGTGATATCCTTCGCGACGCATGGATAACGGCCCCAATACCTCTTGGCAACGCACCTTCTCCATTGATTTCCTTCATCCTCCACATTATATATATGCGTATATGTGTGTGTGTGTGTGTGTGTGTGTGTGTATAATGAGAGAAACTTTGGTGACGAGAAGCAAAAGCGAAATAGCGGGAAGGCAGATACTCCTTTATAAGAATCAGCCGAAATCAGGGAGAGACTCGCTCAAGGCCTTTCTATATTCGCGCGAAAGTCGATGATGATTCAACGTAATTAGAAAAATTGCATCGCCAGCATTACTTCATTAGTCAGCAATCACAACACGCCGTATAATATTAGATCGTTTCGAGTAGAACGTAGCCAGTCTTCGATAGCACAGAAGTTCTCTGCCCGAAGTTCCCCAATAAAGCCTCGTGCAGCAGTGGCCCAAGTGAATACGTCACGACTTGTTCTATTCGCCGTTGCAAGCGGCATCTTCTCATTTGGGGGCCATCTCGTTCACACGATGGCAACGGGGCATTCCTATGTAAGCACGCGGGCACTCTGCACTTTTTCTTTACGCACATAAATATTCGCCTGCAGAGCACAATCGTCCTGTGGCCAATTTCGCGAGTTAACGAATCATCTGCGACCGTTAAGGCTGTCATTGACCACGTGGCCGGCAGGCTAACGTAGCACCTCTCGCGCTTTCTCGTCTTGCCGAGTAGGATCATTGCAGGTTCCCCTCATCTGAGTTCCATGTTTGAATGAGGAAGCAACGAATTCCTTTCAGCTCTGGAGAATACGACGCGTTAGGCCGTGGTCGCCTTGCGACTCGGCCATTGGCGTCTCTGGGGCCTTCCTTCGGGACCCATAAGCAGACAACGGCAGGCCCCCCGCGGTCCCCTCCAAAAGGACACCCGTCCGTGTCCTTTGCCAGCCTCGGTTCTCACTCTTCTTGGTCCCTGGGCCTGTCTGGCGGGACCGGACGACACTCGGCAAAGTAATAATTTGTGCCCAAGTGATAACAGCGCCAGAAGCAATGTCAACGACGACAATAATAATAATAATAATGATAAGAAACCACTGGAGCGGAGGTTCACTGCGAGATGAGATCGACAACGAGGAACAGATGCACAACGACCGAGAGAGGGAGATACTCTTTCTCGCTCTCTCTCTCTCTCTCGAAAGAGAGAGAGAAAAAAAAGGCGAATCGCAGCACTGCTAACGCCTCGACAGCTTTGCTGGCAATACCCCAGCAGCAAGAAGTGAGCACATATCTGCGCCCCTGTGGAAGCTCTATAGAAACTAAAGCAGTCGCCCGCCCGCAAAGCTGCGCCACTGGACTCGACACAGAGCCACCACTCCCCGTACATAATGCACATTAGCATTGCTTAACAGCAGCGTAAAGGAGGGAATCGTGCAATACCGAGCCCAGGAACGGGCCAACTGTGCAACTCGTCTGTGGCGTCAGGAGCAAACGACCTCCACAATCCACAACGACTTTCCAGCAGCTTCGCCCGGCAAGGTAACATCCCGTCGTGTTCCGGCCGCTTCGCTCGTTCTCTCTCTTCATCATCTCGCTTCATCTCTCGCTTCTGGCAATGCCTTCGTCGACACTGCTCACGCCAATGCGTAACCACTGTTCTGTTAATCTGGCATCAGAGCAAGCAGGAGAAAACAGATCAGCTTATCGCGCAAATTGAATACGAAACGTCATGCGAGAGGCATCGTAGCGTTACGAGCAGACGCAAGCAGATGAGGGCGTATATATTATACACGAGCACCCTTTCGCATAGATGGACACGTAGTTGGCTCGCACAGCGGGGGCCGAACAGACAGGCTAAGGTTCGTTTAGCAGCGGCAACCTTCGCCAGTGGCACACAGAACACAATTTTCACTTCGCATCTATAGCGACGATCGGTTTTCACCGAGCGCTGCACGTACGCATGAACAGTCTCCTACTCAAAGTACGCACTCATTCATTCATCCGTCGACTGCGCACGTAGAGTCCGCCTCTCTATACTTCTTCCGTCGTTAAGCAAGTTCCAAGCTTTTTCGGCTCTTCTGAGCCGGCAGAGTGATGTCACCGTGAATCTGACGTCATCGTATCTAATTTCTGCAGCTGCTTTCAAACGACCGCAGATGGGCTTGGCGCGCTGCGGGCGAAGATCGAGCGCTCGCCATTTTGTATTTGCGTTGCGGGCGACTGTATCTCTCGTCGAATGGATGAATTGCAGCTTTGAACTTGTTTGTCTATCGAGCTGCAGCTTGGCCAGTGAAACAAACAGTCAAATCCTTTACACACAGTAGCAACATAGTCGTGTTGCCTAATCAAACAGAATTGTGATTAATGAACAACGCACCAGCTGCAGGTAACCGGACGCAAGCGCCAGGTGAATCACAGTTTTGGTCCGAATCTCGCAGTTAATATTCGCCAAGAATGTCATGAACCAGGAAGGCGTGTCCATTGCGAGAAATCCCATGTCACACAAAGGGAGAGACCGAAAAAAGCCCATAACCCAGCCGATATCGTCATTTATCGAAAAAGGGAGTAGTTTCTTTTTCTTTGCCTTTTTTTTTTTAGTTCATGTAATAATACCTAGTGAATCGATTGTTGGATTGTTTGTGGCAGTGTCATTTGGTGCCTGTAGCACGGAGGTACTGTACAGGCCTTTCGATGCAGCTGTGCTCGGAAACGGTGTAACAAGAAGCTCAGTCGACACATTTGTACCATATTGTGTATTGAATTATTAGACTGGATGAACGGAGCAGAGGAGCCGGCTCGTACGTTTTATATAATATAGAACTGCACGAGCTACCTGTGTGATGTACACGGCAACTCATCCAGCGCTGTTCGCTAGCCGCTGCTGTTGCTGCTAATGTTGGTGCTGCTGTTCGTTAGACACATGCAGCCAACGGGCACACGACCTCCAGGGGGCGCTGAGAGCGTTAGATATAAACACAAAAACGTGCACCATTCTGGCCGATTAGGCTATGTAGAAACGCATGATTATAGTGCATAGTAGTGTTAAGAAAGTGGAAGCCTTGTGGGGGGAAGCCTTACATCGAGGATGTTTTATGGATCAAGATTGAGTTAGCCCCGATGTAAGTGAGATATATTGACAGTGGCAGTGATATGGTGCTATTGAGAATAACGCCGCTGTTGCCATGTCGATGGTGATAATGGAAAAGACGCATTTTGAAGTATCAACCGCCTTCACTATGACGTCAGATTGCTTCAAGTGTCCGCACACGAAAACACGATAGAGAAATATGTTCATGGACTACATCATTGAAATTTCGGATGTTA
>MNPL01003709.1:6464-21634 GCA_002081605.1 Tropilaelaps mercedesae | reverse complement strand
TATATATATATATATATATATATATATATATATACCATTGTGCGACTGTGCAAAATTATATGGAGCCGTGCTTTGCCAGAAAAATATATGGTCCTAGTTATATGTACTCAAACAGATGGAGATCAGAATCAAACAGCTTGAAACGTAAAAATGAGAAAAATAGATGACACCACTTGAACTAATCGTAAACCAGTCGTTCAGTCTGTGTGCAAAATGCAACAGTTTCTTCAAAGCTGCCCCCCTTCCAGTATTTAACGTCTACGGTATCGTCTTTTTATCACTTCATACGACGGGCCCGGGGATGCAACGCGTATACCTCCGTGTCCCCTTCGGTCGAACGGTGCGTATGGAACTACCAAGCCACTAGTCAGCTTCTACAAAGTGCAACAGCTACCAGTATGTTAACAATCTTCCAAGCCGAGTAAGCGCCTGTTTGTTGACTACTCATTACCAGCAAACTTTACGTAACGGTCAACCAGTGGCCACTTCCACTCGCACCTAACTAATTATGCCCCGGTCAGAATAGTTCCCCGGTTGGCGCAACCAAAACGAAGCAAAATCGTTTCGCGTTCATTGGCCTTAATTGCATTTTTGGAATTCATTGCAACCAGCGACAGTATTGCAATAGAATTCTTTGAGAGAAAAGAGTCTCCCTTTTGCCTGAGTTGCTGTTGTCGCGAGCGCAAGCTTTATCCCGAGAGAGCGCTAAGATAGCCTCGAGGTCCCAAAGAGGCATTCCTCGTCGGGAAGTTTGCAAACCAAACTGCGACCGCATGAAAGGGGATAAAGTGGAAACTTAAGAATGTATTAGCTGTATCAAGCGAAAATGAGGCAGCTTTGTATGCATCCTTTTGACCGGCTTATTTACGAATATTATGAAAAATCAGGATTTCAGCTCTTCATTGCACAGCGGCGGCCGCAGAAGTGGAAATTGTTGAAGCTATAATTCTCCTCTAGATTAAAAAAACAACCTTACAAGACGTGCATCACTCTCGTAAGTTGCGATTGAATTTGGGCCCTCATCCTGGTGCGTAGTTTAGATTCGGTCTAAGACCCTAAGCCAGCCCAAGACGTCTTCTTCACGCTAGCCCGACTATGCAGCCGAAGGAGACCACAGGAATGTTATAGGCTTTGCCGCAGGGGACATTGAGCGAGCTGGAAGACGGACGAGACTAGGGCAGCTATTGGAGTCAATTTTAAATGGGAGCGCTACCCCACGATACATATCCGTTTAGCAAGGGCATATCGGTAACTACGGACGGCACTCAGTTGTTTTACCGAGTGAGCGAATTTCTTTCGAACATATATATATTACATATAGAGTGTATGTCCGAATTCTACTCCTGAAGTTGAAAATTGAAAAGAACTGGATATAGCTATGGTGTATTTGAATAGAAAAATATAATAAAACGAATTGAGTAATAATAATGTATTTATAAAAATGCAGAAAACTATACAAAAGTATACTTTATTATATGTAAATAAATGGTCGCTGAGAGACATTACTACGTTATCAGCAAAACGTGTCGACGCTTTTTCCTCTTTCTGATACGCCTTTGATACACTTCTTTGGACTGTAGAGAACTTACGCATGCACATTAACAGTAATAAGTGCGAATTAATTAATCAGCTATCTTAGGCTCTTTCATAACTCTTAGCATACGCAAACAAATGGAGATAATATCATAAGGTAGCGCAGGAGAGTGTTGGCCTATGAGAGAAATCCAGTTTGATGTTAGATGCTTGTTAAGTCGCGGCTCTTTAGAAAGCTGCTTTCTTTGGAGTCTTTAGTCTGTTCTAAAGACCTCACATGTCAAGAAAAACCAGCTTCTTTAACGATACTTAATGACTTTCCGAGCCCACATCGGAGTATTAAATACCCCTATCAGCCGAAAAAAAGTGGTACGTTCAAACGTCATGACTAACCCGGCCGAAACCATTCCACTGAAAAATATAAATGACATTGTAGGTAATCGAGAACTGAAAATATATATATAGTATCACTGCTAGTTAAGTCAAAAACTTCCCGTGTAAAATATTGAAACATTGAATTTCAAAGGTAATCTTGTTACCATTGAGGGACGTTTGGAATATAGGGAGAATCCATTTTTCCAAGAACAGTGTTTTTGCGCAACTTTTCTTCGAAGCTAAATAAGAGCGAAAGGTAAGAACGGTAATTCAAAATGTCGTTCTGACTTTTTGAGAACCGACGCTAGCCAACCGTTACAGATTACCGACTTTTCGATAACCGACGTTACAGGTTACGCTTGAACTCTGTCAAGGCCCGCCTTAAAAGATTGTGTCTGCGATATGGACGTTCTGAATAGAATAGTGTATTACTTGCTCGATATATACCTGGTTAGATTCAAATTATTTAATGAGGCGTCATCAGTTCCAATTTTTATAATAGTGCTAGTCTAGATACCTTTAAGGAAAGTGATGCAAAGTTAAAAGTGAGAAAAATAAAGGTTAAAAAATTACATTTGAAAAGACTATATAATTCGCGTTACTCAACTTTTACAATACAACACAATGAAACGTCATTACTTATACACGTCTTTAGTGGGATATCTGCGCAACGTTTTAATTCTACCAAGCTATTGTGGGTAGACATTTATACGAGGGGTTGCCTCGTTCTTCATGTTATTGTGGTTTTACAGGAAACATATGCCAATAACGACTACTAATCTTTAGTAGTAAAGGTAATAGTGGTGCATGATGTCAACATTTCCCTTATGCTAGTGCATACATCCTCTAATTACTGACCCAGCTTTAATTATAGGTCTACTATAGTACCGCAGATCTCGACTACGGATCGCTATCCGATGCAAATTCTCAGACAGATCGATTTTCCTGCTTCCATTTCAGGGTAACAACTATTATTTCTAAGCGGTTCTTTTGGTACATCATGTTTAGAAGATACAAGCACACTAACATGTTTAATAAATATTCAAATATCGTGTGCATTTAGACATTTAAATTCAAAAGTATCTATTCGATTTTACTTTTCCATTGGTCCCACTGGAACGCGTTATGAACCTTCATTTGCGTTGTATTCACTTTGCGTCGGCTCTTTCCCTCCTTGCCTGGGAAGTGTGTACACCACATTCCCAAGACTTCGGAGAGTGTTTTTCTAGAGCGTCTCTACTGCCGACAGTAACAGCTGCCTTCCAGGCTTGCACATCGGCATATAGAACACGCCCTCAAACGATTCAATGACTTTCGAACTATTTGAGAAACGAAAGCAATTGTATTTAAACATTGAATAAACGGTTCCTCAGTCTTCTTCTCTCAAATCAAACTCGTTTTGCTGTATGGCTCAAAGAAAATGTGTTTTTCTTCAGAAAAGTAAGTATGAGTAAATAAGTGGCCTTGACAGTGTTACGTGATAAAGTCATCGAAAGCACTTAGCCTTAACGTCTATAGAACGTTAAAGCTACTAGACCTAGGATGATGTCGAACGTTATAAGGGCGATAAGGGATAACCTATTAAACGTGTCTGGTCGAATTTATTGCATTACAATTGCCTAAATGTTTTGAGACTATACTATCTAGACGACGGTACTGGATGCAGCTCTAATGTTGAGCTTGAGCACCGTCAGCAAACAACTAATTCCTGGTGCATTTGCCGCAGATCAAGAACCGCAAAAAACAATATTTGGGTATCTACATTCTTATACACCTTCTGGTCATTACTATGAAGACGTCGTATTCTGGTTACGATAGACCGACATACTTTGTGGTGAATGGAGTTTGGTGTGGCAAATAGATATATACTTAACAAAACGATTAGGGTCTAATAAAAGTCAGTTCTTACTTTTTCGAAAAAATACTGCGATTTCCATACATAGAATTAGCATACAGCTTAAATCTGCTCATGACTGAGCAAAATTAAAAAGCAAAATTACCTAAAAGCATTTTAAAGGCATAAATTACATGAAACAGCTTCGCATCGCTGTAAAAATGGTATTCATGTGGTCTCTCCGATGGTCATTTCATACACATCTACCAATATCGATTCCCACGGTCAATGCTAATTTGTTTATCAGAGGCGGGGTTACGAAACAGGAACTTATCTGACAGTTTTCTTTCGAGAAATGCATACTTTAACCGCGAGCGCTCAGCTACGTTCGGTTATTTTGATCTTCGAAGGAAAGATATCACAAAAGGAATTTCAAGCACCAACGATAACGACAGTATATAGTCGATGCTACAAAATCTATATCTCGCATTTTTTAATTGAAGAGATTGTTTTACCGGTCTCTAACAAAAACAGTACCGCTTTAAGCTTTAATTCATGTTTTGCATAACGTATGCCAAGTTCCTAACACACTCCTACGGCTACAGTGTTAATATGGCGAACAAAATTTGTGGCATTAGCGGAGCACTTTTCCCTAACCGAATTAACCATGTGTAATACTTTGGGTCATTACTACAATACATTTAGCGTTTGAAAACGCAACTTTTTTGGAGACTAACGGAAACGCTGGCTGAACGACAACTATTGTTTTCTCCATATTATCTACCCAACCGTTCGCTCAGAAGTTGTCGTGACTGTCACACAAGCATTCCACCATAAAAAGTGAAAGCGCGACGGAGAAAAATGGGGATTGAAAATTATTGATAGAGGATAGAACCAGTTTGGTCTACCCGGTTCTCAAAAAATCCCGCAAAGGACGAAGAGGGCTACGCTGACCACTCTGCACCAGGTAAAGACATAGGAACTGTTAAACTGTTGTGAAACGTCGTCAACAGAACAAACAACTAGGCGCAATGACGGAACATACACGTTCCTTTGCTCCATGCCTCAGATGTTACCCCCAAACGATTCTATAGTTTATTACTCTCTCCGTTGATTGTTTCACCGATTCCAACTATCCTAACTATGCAATACCAGATTCTACCGAGGGCCATTGCGGGGGCTAATGAGTTCGTATTAATGAAGACAAGCGCAACACAACTTCAGCGGCACGTATATCTTTTGTTGTGACCCTCAACACGATAAGTAAACTACGTCTGTGCGAAAAAAAGACATTCTTGTTCCAAGTAGCACGCAATGAGCGACGGCTACGGAATTGGTCGCCAAATCTCTGTCTCAGGTATCTAGGTTCGAAGACTCCCGAAGGCTCATGTCGCGTCCTGCAACGGTATGCTACCTACCCCTGTGTTTTCGTTCGCTTTTCAGGTAGAGGAAGAAGCGGATTTCGTTGGTGGCATAGCTCCTTAGAACTGTCTGGTCGCTTCGTCTGGATGTCTAATCTTCTTCAGGCATCTTACCATCTCCGCCCGGTATGCTACCTACCCCTGTGTTTTCGTTCGCTTTTCAGGTAGAGGAAGAAGCGGATTTCGTTGGTAGCATAGCTCCTTAGAACTGTCTGGTCGCTTTGTCTGGATGTCTAATCTTCTTCAGGCATCTTACCATCTCCGCCCTTATGACTTGCCTTATTAACGCTACTGTATGTTGTCGTATAGGTGTCGCTTCAGGTTGGCAGGTTAACTACGCCCGGTTCATACGAGCCCATGTGTGCGTCCATGAATATGCATGAGCCTGTGTCGGTCTGTACGCGTATGTTAATTAGCCGCCATTGCCACAAAATTGGCACTTTGTGCCACTATTTGCTACGCACGACGACCAGTTACAGCATTTTTTCATTGACGGGTTATCTTCCTGGCAAGGCGTCCCCCGTGCAATAGCCAAAAGGCCTGACTATTTTTCAACGAGATGCTGAAAGCGGCGGTTTTAGAACGAGTAGACCACTGGCTCTTCTCGCCCGAAGTGCGCAGAAGTGTAAATCTCTGCAAATATAATCGTTTGCGATAACAACCAGAGTCACTTGATAATGGCACATATGAGTGGGTGATGCTGGCTAGTGTCGAAGTGATAGGAAATCCAGTTGGACAATTACTCCTTTACAGTTATTCGAAATTATTTTTGTTCGAGTACAGCCCAGAGCAGCCCTTATACCGGAACTATAGCCCAGATGCGGACGAAGCAGTGTCAGAGATTTTCAAGTATGTTTCTTCGCTCACGCGTTACGTCGTTCAGTGTTAGAACGATCTATATGATCACAAAAGAGTACTTAACATATGGGTTTGCCATACTATTGGCGGCAATAGGTGTTTGTTTTTCCTGTATCCAGTACTCAAAAAAATCGGCAGAATTTATCGTCTTTTGCAAATTTCATCGGAGTCAAGTGTTAAAGTGAGAAAAAATGAATTAAAAATTGAGTTTTCTCGTAGATTTTGAAAATTGTGGTTTAAAAAGTTCATTTGCCTGCTAGAGCCACAGGTGGACCACCGCAGCTTATGCGTTAAGATGAGATGAGAAAAAGCACGAGTCAGTTTAACAAGCATAACGTTTAAGTTTGTGTTTTGCTTCATCATATGACTGATAGTCTACGCTCTTGTTTGTAGAATATATCAACTTAATCTTCTTGGGATAAATAACGGACGAGGATTTTTCAGATAGACTGTACCAACATTGTGATGTTTAATCAACTTATATTACTAAAGCAACCCGCAGCAAATTTTTTCGGTCGACGTATAACTTTTATTGAATAATGATATGATGACAAAATGACCTCTTCTCCTAAAAGCCACCAAGGGCGCTTCTAATGCAGCATTCATCGATATAATTATAAAACCTAAACCTGCACCGTAGTGACCTTTAATCATCAACAATGGTTTTTGTCAGTACGAATTAGGTATCCTCATGACGATAGCATAAATTTTCTCGAGAATCATAAGCAAAATATTGGCTGCCATAGTAAGACAGACAGGTCTGCACATTTTCTTATATCGCAGACCGCAGTGCAGCGTCCGGCGGAAGCGGTCCGGCATGCAACCTGTTATCCTCTTACGATCTTTGAGTCCGAATAAGAATAAACAACCGCTCATATATACACGACCAGGCTAAAATGGATTGGGTCTCAAAATTGTCAGCAAAAATTGCTCCCGTACTCCCTAGTGGCCCGCGTTTGTGAGACCTAGCAGCTGGCGCGTGGTTGCTTTGCAGAGCCTTATACAACCAAATGGTACGCGCAAAAGGTATCCGCTTGGGACCGCCCATCTTGGGCATATTTCGCGGTCTAGAGACGTTATAGGATGAGCGCGGGGGGTGTAAGCACGCGTTGTTTTGTGGGATATAAAGGAGGAATGAGCAAAAGATCGGCGTAGATTGTAGTACCCTTGTTACTACGATGTGGCGTGAAACTTACGAGAAGATGGTAAAGTAGCTGCATTCAAAGCGTAAAGCCTTGCGGCACGAGTTCGTTTCCCAGAGGGAAATAAAACAACTCGCAAGAGTCTCACGCTACACATAGATTGAATCGCGCCGTGGAACGCACCTTGTGGCAGATGTTGTTTCCCTTAGGCTTTGCGAAGATATGCACTAATATGAGTGATATTGATATAAAAGTAAATTTTGCTTTTAATGGATTAAAATAAAAAGTATATGGTATACCAATAGAGTTAGTGACCACAATGTAATAATTAACAGCTAGTGTAATGAACCCCTTTTAGATTAACAAGAACTTTTTTAGGTAGATGAAAGCTAGGCAAAGCTATCCTAATAAATAAATATATTTTGATGCGATGCGAACATTTTCAGTTTGAGGATTTGGTCATGATCAGAAAAGTTTTTCATCCTTCCTGTTATGCCATTATATGGTCATCTAAGGAGGTAACTGCAAGGGACAGATAATAGGGAAAATCATCTAGACTGATGCCCCTAGAGCGACCCTTGGACGCCACAAAAGTGACACTATTGGGAACTTTGTTGGACTAATATGCTCTTACGAGAGCTGTATTGTTGAAATTATTTTTATCTTCTTTAAGATAATTTATCGTGAAATACCGTAACACATCTACTTGATTATCAAGCATGCGATGAAAAAAGATTCGTGACCATAGAGTGTACTCGAAATCATTTGTCATAAAGGAATATAGTTGCCTTTGTTTGCTGTTTACCAGCTGTTCAAAGTTTGTAATCTGGCGAAATACGTGTACCTATTTCATAAAAAAGGTTTGTCAGTGAAATAAAGAGCACTATCATAAATAAAACAAATTGATTCAGATATACGGCTGTGACGCCTAGTTCTCTATTGTACTATATGCGCTAAAGACTACTTATACGACTAGTTTCTTGATTGTAAGATATCTCTCATGCAATCTTGTCGTAGGACAATTTGGGCATTATAAAATTTCAGTCCCGTTCATAGGCTTCAGAATAAATTAATGATTTACCGTATGGCTAATAGTTAAGTAAAGCAATCAATCCAATGCATTATATGATTAAATCGAACTCATGCTACAGTGATATTATACATAAGCCATATAGCCATTAGTATCAGTCTGGGTATATATATCGATTAAAATATTTTATTTAAAATTATTTATGGTTTAAGGTCAGAAGTGTTTAATAATTAATTCTATTTGCACAATGTCTAGTTTATAATGCTATTTGTTTACTTTCGCTGCATAGTACAGAACTCGACTCAAGACTCACGGCATCGTATTTTTAATATTTAGTAATCGTGTCCACGTCAATAAAACAATTTGGCTGCGTTTAAAATACTATGTGCCCTGGAGGTCACTAAAATGGATTTAACTGATGATTTTAACCACGATGGCAATCGTTGAGGACGACAATGGTGAGTATTTGATGTATTATTTCAGCGATATGTTGTAGCTACGACTAGACTGGTTTATAAATGCACTTATGTTTATCCGGATACTGTGTGTTGTTATTTGGAGACGTTGCTGGGATTACTTAGCTCCTTTACGCTTTTCCGGACTTTTAACATTTGAAGAGAATTCAAATGGAACAGAAGTCTATGTTGGAACAATATTTGTACAACGCTAAAGGCCTCACATGCATAGTTTCTTAAGCAGCTTCACAGTGCACATACGTCCTGTCCGCATTTATGTATGGGCAGTACATATGTTTGTGTCGCATATGGCCAATCACGTGGCAACAAATGAACATGCTCTGTATACAGGTGTTGTCTATCTATGATTTCTAATCTTCGATGACACTCTACGAGAAAAAAGGATTTTTTCATCTGTGTTCGTGTATTCACCCTCTCGTCGTCACTGCATCAGTTCACCAGTCGCGTAACAATCGCTAGATTGGATAGTAGATGTGGGGCCACCTTATTTGGCGCTATTCGCATCCACGTCGCTCTAACGTCCCTACATTGCATTCTTTTCGCGTAGTCCAGTAAAACGACATGATGGAGATTTCGTAGCTGTGCGTGATAACACATTGCGTCCCCGGTCTGTAGGGCGAATATTTCTCGCACTCTCACGGTGTCTGCAGAGCCTCATGAACCACCCCACCATCACACATAGGGAGGCCGAAGTGGTAGTCGGCGATTCAACGAAAATGCATGTGTGTGCTCTATTCAGAGGCCAATTACCGCAGACAAGAAAGCTTCGGATGATAGGCAGGGTATAGAGCACACGGAGTAGAAAGACAAGGGGGCGTGGTAAAACTCAGCTGTGGCGTGAACAAGAAAAACGCACGGACTTCGAACTTTCCCGATTTCTAGGGAAGGGGGCGATTGTGCGATGATAAGGGGTTGGGGGTTCTGGGGGGCGGCGGAGACACCCGGTGGCAAATCCGATTTAAGAATTTGATGCGGTTGCTGCTTCATTCCGTCCACAACATCTGGTGTTGGAGCTGAAGATGTTGCTGTTAACGGAAATTTGCTGAGGTGACACATAAAACGACTAGCTTGGGAAATTGCAAAAAAATATGGCATAATATAATTAAAGTTATGTGTCAGAGACAAGTGAAGAGGACATGGAAATGGTGGGTTATATTACATATGATGTTTATTCTCGTTTATTACACGCTGCTTGATAGACCTGCTATTCTATTTTGCTTATTGGGAAGTAATGTAAATAAGCGTTGAAGCTGAGCATCCAAGGACGGTGGTAATCCTCAAGGGACATTTTACGAACGCGGCTGAGTTCGATGCAAATCCTTTTTGTTAATTTGGCACTTGGCTTTGTTCCTGTTTATTAGAATAACCAGTATCTCCGATCTTAATTGGGTATATAGACGGATGAGATTAGGGCAGTTTGCTCATGTAGGCTTACCGTTCCGTCCCCATGGGAATCACAGTTCCCTCAACAATCATTTCACTACTCATTACTACCTCATCGCCCATTGCCTAAACATTCATTGCCACACACGACGATAAGCAGACAGTCAAATTCGTATCTGGTGAGTTTTAGAGTGACGGTTTATTCATATTGTAGCCTGACTTAACGCCCTCATAACTTCGGTGACGTTGCTGCGTTTATTTATCTATGTATGCTAGACGTTCGCAGTGATGAGAGAAAATGAGTGAGATAGTATTAGAGCACGTGGTATTCAACATTTGCAAAAGTTAGCAATTCAACCAATTGAACAATGAAACAACGACAATGAAATTATTATGGCATAGCATGGCGAGAAAGTTCAAATGTGATCATCGAAAATGAAGCTATGCGTTGATCATTTTTGCTACTAGTAGTCCCATCAGTTTTTAGGAAAACTCCTAGCATCGTATCTGCTTTAGGTAACTTGTCGGCCAGATTTATACACGTCGAAATCGTTGTTTTTATGGCTGTTTTATAAAATACAATCGGCACAAACTCAGTTCAATGCAAAGCTATTATTAATTTATAATGTATATATATGTATATAGCTACCTGCCTGATTTGTCGAGTCGTTTGGTACATCAAAGTGTGTACGGTCGATAAGTCCACGACGTATCGTTGTTATTGTTCCTAACCCTTGTAAGCGACGTAACGCTTGAACACGTGCTCAGGTTTATAATGGTACTACCTTTAGGTAGTACATAATACGTACAGCCTGTACTAATTATTATTATTGTGGTATTATTAATACACGGTTGATCTGGTAAGCTGAGCCTAATACATAACGCGCACGAAGCTACACAGCAATAAGTAGACTGTCTGCCGAGAACATATGAAATGAAACGTAGATTGGCCAATCAAAGAAAAATTGAATTTTTTTCGCGATTTATGAAATCAGTCAAGTTAAACAAAAATATAATGAAAAAGACAAAAAGTTGAGAGGTTATATGCTAAGAATCTAAAATCATTTAAGGATTAGAACCAATGAGGCTGTGTTTTTCCACTGAACTTATAACCTCGGCAGGAATTTAGATTTGGGGCGTTGCTGTGATAATTTCTACCTAGTCCACAACCAAGATATCCGTTCAAGCATAGCGAAGTACGATTGCGTGCAAGGGGTTCAAGATTCAAAACTTGGGTATAACTTTGTGTGCTCAACAGCATACAAAGTTCTTCCAAGCATTTGGAACCTACTTATTTCACATCAGGAAACGATAAGGACTAGCTCGCAATCAAATTCGTTCCTTGATACTCCAGGTATGTAAAGCGCTTTGTATTTTACGAAATGACAAAAATCGCTTGTAGCGGGTCCACTTGAGCGTGTCTTGCAATTTTGTTAGAAAGTGAATTTGCAACATATTATTAATGCTGTGATATTGGATAACATAGTACCGCGTATGCTTAGATCGGAGAAAAGTAGTAAGTAAGCGACAAATCGGTGTTTTGAACGAAAACATTTACGCACGAACATTTACTGATATATATTTCCCGTTGCCTCGAATAAGATTATAAGTTATTATTGCTGTATTCGACTATGACATCTTTTTTTGTTGCCTAACATATGACTTGCACCTCTTTCCCTGAGCTTTCCACGTCTCTACTAAAACGTCAGTGATCGCAAGGAAACTATTTAGGCCCTTTTGTACACACTGGCAAGCGGCACATAAGCGGCACAAGCGCCTTGTTCACTGGACGTGAGCAGACTACCGCGATGAAAGACTTAGGGACTGAACTGCATAGAGCCCATGGTGTGATTGTTCAGATTCTTTGTGGTCGATGGCCAGACATAGATGAAATAACGGGTAGTCCTCGCGCTAGCGACTGACCGGCACTCTACAAAGGTGCATGACAATAGTGATAGTGACCGCCATGCGATATAACGCACGGTACGGCATCGCATCGCAGTCAACACAGAACTAATATGGGGCAAAGGGAGACACAACAAACAAGGTGAGAGAACCAGAGCAATGCCATAGACAAGAGTATGACAGGACGGGAACCACCTACTGCAAAATGACCAACGTTTAATATGGGGATAACGTGGTCTATTCAGGTTAGTGCACTATTCGAATGAAGCAAACAGAATGCAGCCAGGTAGTGCGACTCTAATCATTGCTTCTATATAGGTAATGCACATGATAAATGGGTGTATTTGTTAGTCCATTAATCAACAGCGAGTGCGCTCCGTTTCCAACCTAAAGAACGTCTTTTTGCCACCACTGCCACTCTTCAAGCAGCAAAACAACAGATAGGACGCTGAAGTAGTTCGACTATCCCTTCCTCAAATGGTACACTAATAGCGATTCGATCGTTAATGCCTACCTTGGTTAGGGGAACGTCCAAGTCACAATAGTCATCTCACTTTCTCCAATCAGAACTTAGCCAGCTTTCGTTCGATTAGGTGGGATACCTGCTCCAGTAATTGCGTCTCTACGTGGATAAGCGAACTGCGAAGGCCATTGAGTAATCCTTGTAGTTCGGATACTCAGTCTTAATAATAACAATAGCGTTATGAGAATATGTGTATTGATAGCAAATCATGTATATTCCACCATGGCTCTGCACGCAGAGGTCTATGTATATCAGAAAGAATGTCTGAAAACTTAAGAATCGTCTTTACAACCAATCGTCAACTAATTCATCAGAACTTTTCGACACAAATATGCGTTCGTTTGCCACTGCCAAGGGCGCTCTAATAAATTCTAGCGCGACTTTGATAGCCTAGTGTACGCTACGCTATAGATCGCTTGGTATTCGGCAAATGCTTATCTTAACCGACAAAACGATTCGTCGCGGCCTGTATATAGTTTCGAAGGAAACCTGTTTAAAAAGATGCGGTTCAGCATGTATTAAAGCTGATCTTTTCGTTTCTGCCAAGAAAGGATTAGCTCCGCTATAGACTTTGTCGAGAGGATAAGACCCCTATGAAAAGCTTTCCACAAACTTGTCGTCCTCGTGTTTTTCCTTCAGCTTGCACCGAAGTAAGTGGCATGTTGTAGGCAAACCTTGTAGAATGTCGTCTACGATATTGAAAAATTGATAGATGCATGTGCATTCCAAACACACCGAATCCGCTCCCAAGCTCAGCAGCAATTTTCCCGAAGAGGTACTTCTTTTGGTGACTTTGCATACACGACGCAACCGTGTAGAGCAATACCGAGTGCACAGCTAGTACATCACGAACAAGCCCACGCTAGTGTCGCAAACACTCTAATTATCATTACCGCAATCACCAATAACAACAAAATGGCAACACCAAGAACAACAACAAGTATTAGAACGACATCAGCAACAACTGAAATAACAATACAGAGGAAAACAGCAAGACAAACGAGAATAATGGCAATGTTTTGTCGTATAACGATGGAAGAACTGTTGACGTTAGTGGTTTTCCAGGCGGAAAGGAACAGGTTAAACAGAGACCGCCAAAGCAACCCATCATGCCGATCAGCCCACAGTTGTGTTACAAATAGACGCGCCTCTTACGTGGGGCAGCCACCCTAGGGAACCGCGCATACCGGAGAATGCATTTGTAAAGGCTGTGATAACAGCGAATCATTCCTATTCACCAAATGTTCTGAACTTTGCTTCAGGTCGTCACAATTTTCCATCTCCATGTCATTTTATTATTGATATATGGCTATTTACTTTTAAATGCACAAGCACATATACGTACAAACTTGGATAAAGAAACACATACGCACACGAATTTTCGCGTTCGACACTTACGCGGCCGGCGAATACACAGTGTACGAACACCGTCTAACTCTGGGGATGTGTGCACGCTGTTCCATAAGACTGCGTCGAAAGTTGCTGCGTCAACGACCAGACACGTCAATGGTACAAATCGGTGAGGAGTTGCCAGCAAATAGTGACATTGCTACGACGACCGATGTCGTCGTGGCACTCGGAGCGTGGTTCAATCTGGGGTTCCCGGCTGGTGATGCTCCGCTGCCTACCAATAGACACATGGTGCGCGATAGAGCGCGACATTCGGTGGCTAATCGTTCAACCAGCGAACACCTCATCGGCTGGCGGCGTTACGATGCTGTCATATTCGAACTGCTCCCAACGTTCTCATACAGCGGGCCCAACAGAGGCGACAAGGGTAACAAAAGGAACAGCGAGTATTGCCTTGGTACCAGTTTGCGCCAGGTTTGTGTTGGGAATGTCATGTTTCTCTAACTTCTCTGTTCCCCCAAAAGCCACAGAGCCAGGAGTTTCATTCAGCGGTTGTCGCCATGTCAGTTGCTCCCTTCCGGTGGCAATATCGTTAGGAACTGCGTAACGACAACCGGAGTCACAATGGTGCCTGTAACATTTGCGGCTGTTCGATCCTGCGTCGCCATTGAGGTCCTGATGGTCTTCCTGCGCAAATCGAGCGCACCGCGTCTAACTTATCCTGCGGCTGTGGCTCTTGCTTGCGGGCATTTTTCTTCGAGTTTCATTTCAACAATCAGAAAGAGACAATGTGCTGAAAGACGTGCTGCCAACTAGCTTGAACATATGTGTACCGTTAATACGAGACCCACTAACAGGGAGGATACATTTCCACCCTCAGCCAGAAAAAAATTGATATCAATTATTTAAACGAAGTTGGAGCGTTTAGACGCAGACACACCAGTCTATTATCTAACACTCGAACGTTTAAGTAAGGTTAGCGTTATGCAAGGCGTCTGAACATTTCCGGATTGTTAGTATACTGTAGAGTAACTTGCATATTTGGTCTGACCATGGTGACCGTCTTCTCTAAAACTTTTTTCTTCTGGGGGCTGAGCCTCAGCCAACGTGCAACATCCACCGTTTGGTCCTCACATTGCTTCATTACATGGACTTCATAAATATAGAGTGACAGGCTAGCACGTAACACATTTTCCGAAGCCTTTTAGCAATATCGACATTATAAACTTATTAAACGTTAGAACACATATAAGGTTGGACCATATTTTTACCCACACCACTACGGTACCATTTTTGAGCTCTCAATGTGTATAAGAAATTTTGTCGAAATACTTTCTAGC